>QLOM01004751.1:1019-12838 GCA_003313785.1 Termitomyces sp. MG148 | reverse complement strand
GGTGTCAGTCGGGGAGTGGCCGGTACCGATATGTCGAATGAGAAGAATTTGTCTAGCGGGGTTACCAGTGATAGGTTTCTTGGGAATAGATCGGGGATATCGTCAACGGTTAGTCTCCGGTATGCCGCTTCTAGTTCTTCCGCTAAGGTAGGCGGTACGTGGCGCCTTGTTGAAGGGGTCGGGTCGGTTAATCCGATTCGGATTGAGACTGTTGGTAACGGCGGGAAAAGACTCAATGGCAGTTCCGCAGCTTCCCGGCATCGCCTTTGTGCTCTAGTTTCTGGTGGTATTCTGTAAAAGAGTCCCTCGCGGTGGGCTCCAATATGATAACATCACTAACTTCCTATAAGCAGAATGTTGACTTTTGCTGAGTCTGTTATTATTAGCGTGCTATAGGGGTGACTGATAGTCAGCAAAGAATCTTCCGAGGATAACCACCTGATTGTTCTAAATCGACCATCTGAACGCGTGACGGAAGTAGCGGTTGGTAGGACGGAAGCTTTCGGCGGAAACTCCTAGCGGTTTATTGGGATGTTATGTTTTTGTGGTAGACGACGGATCGGTAGAAGCGTAGTAAGAAAGAGGACGCTGTCGGAATCGGTGACGGAAACGCTGTTGGATATGCAGGACGCAACGGACTAGTTTGGAATATCTTTTGTACTCTGTATCGTGAACGCTGGACTATGTTTCGAGGTGAAAGAGATATTTTATTGCGAACGTATTGTACAGTTTTATAGTATCCCATCCGACTAAGGTACCTCCGTTGTCTCTTAGCGGATCCTGCTTTCCTTCTCCGCTATCCGCTTTCTGTCCCCCATTCTTCCGTCATTCCATTCCTCTGTTCCTTTCTGGGGTTCCACGGTGGGTACCGCCGGGTTCGTTCCGTACCGTTTTTTGGTCCGTTCCCAACCTATCCCGTCTTTGGGTCCTGTCGGTCTCGCTGAAGGGCGGCGTCCTCATTTGGGATACTTTTGCTCTTTCCGCCCTCAGTGCCGGGCTGTCCCTATCACCGTCCTGCTCTTCCCCAATGACAACTGGCCTTTCTGAGTCGAGGTGGACAGCTCTGACTTTGCCACCGATGCAGTCCTCTCCCAGAAGTCCCCAGAGGATGGTAAGTAGCACTCTATAGCCTTCTACTCCAAGAGCCTCATGTCAAGAGACCAGTCTCCAGACCGTGTCCAACCCTATTCCGAGCTTAGTTCAACAATATGCCTATTCCTAGCGGATCCAACCAGCCGCTCGGCCCACCCTTTTCCTTTCTGTCTTGTAGTAGTCAGCCTTGATGAGTCATATGCCCAGACCTTACTCAGCATCGATTATTGTTAGTCATACTCTTTTACATACCAGGGCCTGATTAGTAAACAGTATTAGTAATAGCACAGCCACCGATGTAGTATATATAGGCAGCCTGTGGATAGAATATCCCCAGGCTGAACAATAGCAGTGTTCTTCTGGCCTATCCACTGAACTGACCGTAAGCTTATCTAGCGCCGTCTGACCCCCTGTTAGCCTTGCTTGCGACTCCTGCCCACCTCTGTGCTCGCTTGACTCCTGCTTGCCCCTTGCATCGCCGACTCTGTGGAAGGAGTTCCGCAGACGTCAAGCATTCCCATTACACCTCAATGCCATGGAGCAGAATTACAAGATCCATGACAAGATGCTTGTGATCATCTAGTCATTAAAGGAGTGGTGCCACTTTCTGGAGGGGGCTCAGCATAAATTCAAAGTCTGGACGGACCACAAAAACCTGGAGTACTTCTGGACAGCCAAAAAGCTCAACCGTTCAACTTTACGTTGCACCACAAGCTCGGTCGAAGCATGGAGAAGCCCGACGCTCTCTTCCAGCACGCCAACCATGGCTTTGGTGCAGGGGATAACAACAACATCACCCTCCTGTGCCCAGAGCTGTTTGCCATCTGCGCGCTTGAAGGGGTGGCAGTCCAGGAAGACGAGGTCAACATACTCCGGGACATCCGCCAAGATAACCGGGGGGAATACAGGAGGACTTGGTCATGAAGGCTATGTTGGCGCTACGCTTGGGATGCCTTTCTGGTGCAAAATCCATACGCACCAATGAGTGGAGGCTGCAGGATGGACTTCTTACCTTCCAGGGACGCATCTACATGCCAAACGACCCAGAGCTCCAGAGGCATATCGTCAAGCAGCACCACGATTCCTGCATTTCCAGACACCCTGGCCACTGGAAGACACTGGAGCTGGTCTCCTGGAACTATTGGTGGCCACAGATGTCACGCTACATTGGTATGTACACTAGCACCTGCGACTTCTGTCTCTGGATGAAGCCCCACCATTGCCTGCCAACCAGTCAACTGCACTCCCTTCCCACACCAGCTGCATGGCCTCTGTCAACTTCATTGTGGAACTCCTGGATGCACACAGATATGATGCCATCATGGTCATAGTGGATCTCTATGGTAAAAAGGCGCACTTCATTACAACGCACACAACCTGCTCTGCAATGGGTGCCGCCAACCTGTACCAGAAGAACATCTGGAAGCTTCACGGCCTTTTCAACACCTACGTCTCCAACCGGGGCCTGCAGTTTATGGCAGACTTCACCTGGGACTCTACCACCTCCTGCACATGAAGCTTCACACGTCCACCGCCTATCACACACAGTCCAACGGACAGACCAAGCACGTCAATCAGGAGCTAGAACAGTACCTCTGGCTGTTCTGCAATGAACGTCAGGACAACTGGGATGAGCTCCTCCCCAAGGCAGAATTCCAGTACAACAATTATGTCCACACATCCACGCAGGTTTCCCTGTTCTTCCTCAACACCAGCCAATACCCCCAGATGGGCTTTGAACCATGTGCATGTTGATTGGAGAATGAGTTGGTCAACAACTTTGTCAATCGCATGCAGAAGGCACAGGAAGAGGCAAAGGCCGTGCTGACCAAGGCAAAAGACAACATGGCCTGGTACTACGATTGAGGGTGGACTCTGGCACTCCAGTACAAGCCCAGAGACTGCGTCTATTTAGACGCCTCCAACATTGCAACTACTTGACCATCGCAGAAGCTCTTGCACCAACAACTGGGCCCATACATGGTCAAGTGACAGGTTGGACCCCTCGCGTACCAACTCCAGCTGCCCACCAAGATGCGTTGACTGCACCCGGTCTTCAACGTGGTCAAGCTCTTGCCCGCCCTGGACAATTCCATCCCTGGCCAATGAGCTCCTCCTCCGCCACCTCCTGTCCTCACTGACAACGGAACAGAATACAAAGTGGAGAAGATCCTTGACAGTCGTTTATTCTGGCACAAACTACAGTACAAGGTCAAGTGGAAGGGCTATGGTATTGAAGACAACTCCTGAGAACCTGCCAAAAATGTTCATGTGCTTGCTCTTGTCCAGGACTTCCACTGTGACTATTCCATGGCGCTCTGAGTCATCCATGGCCTCTACTCTATCTCCCCGACCAACCACGCTATTTGCAAGCTGTTCTACCTGGTGCGTTGAAACACTGCACCCTAGGAGGGGAGTGATGTCAGGGGACTTCCATTTCCAGAACTTCTTTTTTTGGTTTCCAGAGTTCTCTAGGGATTCCCAGAAATCTCTGAGATGCTTCCATACCTTCTGAGAAGTACTGTACAGTCATTCTTATGCCTCCGCGCTGATGCGCTGCGCTACAGCAGAGGGATCCTTAGACTTGTTCTCTTTGGATTTCTCTTTGCCAGGTGATTAGTTGTATTTCCTGTTGTATTATACTGTATCTAATAAACTTCGGATTTCCCTCTGCCAGTTGTGTGACTTAGCTGCAACCTCTGGAGGTCGCCCTTACATGCTGCTGCTGCTCGTGCTCCATGGGTATAATGTCCATGGTGGTGAAAAAAAAATTGAGATGCAAGTCTCAGCCACCCACTGACAAATGCAGCACAGCCACAATCAATTCTCCAATTGATCAGGTGCTTGGGCACCTACTCAACTGACCTGGGCGCTTAGCCTTGTTCAGCTCTAAGTAGCAGTCTAGCGCCGCCAGCTTGTCATAGTGGGCATGGGGCTCCCATGTTGTGTTACTCAGGGACCACCATACCTTGAACTCGAGCGTATTCTGCTCAGTCCATTGGTGTCCAACAATACTCTCAACAAACCATTCATTGTTGTCCCTGGCACCAAAGTTATAGGGCTCTGGCATTGCCCTATTTGAGAAAAATGTGTCATCCAATGCCACATACAGTCACAATAATGACACATGGTACTTTAGAATGATATGCCGTTCCTGGAGCGCCATTGGCAGCTCTAGTACGTAGTTGGACATGTGTGGTTCCATGCTTAGGACACGATATGGTCCAACCCACTTTGGGCAGAGCTTGCTCGCCCGTCCCTTTAGCAGTCTGAGATTACGTCTGGACAAATATACCAATGCTTCCGCAGTTATTGCCAGATCATTCCGTTGGAACACACATGCCTCAATAATTGCGTTGTGAGCCCTGGCTATGTTTTCCAGAGCCTGTCTAGCAAACTCCTCAACTCTCCAATGTGCTACTGCATCCGCACATATCTCACACATCATTGAGGACATATACCCTCCATTCAGCTCAAATAGCACATACTCCGTTGTCTCTGACACACTCACATTAATAGCAAATTCTATGAGTAGACACCACTCCACCCAGTTCCGTTGGTCAGGGCGTACCACCGCCTTCAGTATCTGACCAATACTGCAATTAGCTTGCTTGGTCTGCTCATCTGTCTGCAGATGAAATAATATAGACATGAGGAGCTTTGCTCCTAGTAGCTTGTAGAGGTTTCTCCACCACTGGGATGTGAACTTAGAGTCCTTGTCACTAACAATAGTACTCGGTAGTCCGTGTAACTGCACAATCTCATGGAAATGTATCCACGACAGCTCTTTTGCTGTCATCGTAGTGCACACCGGCACTAGGTGCACCATGCTGGTCATTTGGCATATAATGACCCACAAATAGTCAAAGCCCTTGGATTCAGGGAAGGAACCAACAAAGTCCATTCCGATTGAGTCCTAGGGCTTGACAGGGACCGGCAGCTGGTGCAGTTTACCTGCAATTGGCTTGTTGGGCAACTTCACTCTCTGGCACGCCTTGTACATTGCACAGAATTTTGCAACATCTTGGCCCATTCATGGCCACCAGTACCACCACTGCACATATCCCAATGTTCGGGTTACTCCGAAGTGACCAACTATTGCATGAGCCTGGTCCAGTATATGAGTTATCAACTCGTGGTCCCATGGGATACACATTACTAGTACTCTCTGATGATTGCTCGTCACAACCAAGCCTTGGCACTTGTGCTGGAACCAGAGGTGATTCCCTGGGTTTGCCAGTATTTCGGCAAACATAGGGTCACTGGTATGCCCTTCCACTACTCTCTGATGGAACTCATCAGATCCTACAGTGGAAGGCTCCACATTGGGGATCTCAGCCTTCAGTGCCTGAGCCAGGGTCATAACCAGCTCTGAGCAACTGGGTTCCAGATTAGCAGAGCACGCAGGCTGCTTAAGCAGTTCTGCCTTGAGATCTCGATCCTCGCAACGTTTGCGAAGATGACTACTGCACCTATGCTCTTCATCCCACATAGCTCTCACCTCAAGGACATGCTCCTTGACCTCGTGATACTAATGTAGGGGAAGATCTTCCTCTTCAGGGTCTATTCAGCAGTCTGCCTGCACATACTCATAAGGTTCATGCACCTCATCCATACAATTGCTCTCAAAATAGCGCAACAAGCAGTCCATGACTTTGTTTAGCTTGCCTTTGACATAGATAATGTCAAACTGGTACCTCGACATGTAGTCGATCCACTGCTGCTATTGCGGCAATAAGGTCACCTGAGTTTTGAAGAACTCAAGTGCCTTATGATCCATGATAATATGGATGGGATATCCCATCAGTTTATCTTTCTGTCAGGGGACCGGTCTCTGGACCATGTCCAACTCTACTCCGAGCTTAGTCCAACAATACACCTATTCCTAGCAGATCTGACTGGCCGCTCAGCCCACCTTTTTCCCTTCCGTCTCTTAGTAGTCAGCCTTGATGAGTCATATGCATGGACCTTACTCAGCATTGATTATTGTTAGTCATACTCCTTTACATACCGGGGCCCGATTAGTAAACAGTATTAGTAATAGCACAGCCACTGATGTAGTATATATAGGCAGCCTGTGGATAGAATATCCCCAGGCTGAACAATAGCAGTGTTCTTCTGGCCTACACACCGAACCTACTGTAAGCTCTCTAGCGACGTCCGACCGCTCAGTTAGCCTTGCCGGTCCCTTGCTTGACTCTTGCCTGCCTCTACGCCCGCTCAACTCCCACTTGTCACCAGTGCTCGCTGGCTCTGTGGAAGGAGTTCCGCAGACGTTAAGCATTCCCCTTACAGTGCCTGTACATACAGATTTGAACTTGAACATTAGAAGGTCCCTTTGTCTTGATGCACATGCTCTCAGCACCCACTCAATTGACCTTCAACATGAGTTCATCAAATGCAGTAATTATATTTTGTAGCATTCAGGTGCTATACATCCCTGGTGCTGCTTTTTTATGCATCAAAGACAAAGTAGCTGGCAGCAACAAGCCTATTTCAGCATGGAACATTCATCTATACCTTTCTTTAGCACTTCTCAATAGGGTGCCCTGTGATATCAAGTTGATTGATTGTGAGTACCAACTGCACTATGCTCAAGCATATGTAATTCTTTACAAGGTTCAATGTGCTATTATACTCCGTTCCCAAATGTATAAGACAAAGAATAAACTGGTTGTAGCCAACAAATTGACACTGGTTATATCAGCCTCATGCTGTAATTACAACATATATCATATCATTCTGCCAGCCTCAGTTGGGCAAGCATTCTATAAGACTAATCAAATTCAATTCTGATTGGGCTAATTGTCTTGATACAAGAAGAAGTGTTGGTGGCTATGCTTAGTCACTAGGTTTAGGAACAATTTCTTAGTCAACATGCAAACAACAAACTGTAGTGGGATACACAGCAAACAGAGCGACCATGACAATAATTTAGCAATCAACCTTTCAAAGAACCTGTTACAACCTGCCAACCCCACACCCAACTCTGGGACCTTGAAACCACTCCCATGCTCCCGGAGGTTTCAGAGGACAATCCCACCAGCCCCATAGTCCTGGGCCGATTCTCCGCCAGTGACCTCACTCCCACAACCATCACAAACGCCACTGCCAATCACCCCAGCTATTGATTCCATCAGTCTGGCTGCCACCAACCACTCTCAGGAAGTCATGCAACCCCTTCTAGACATCACTGACCTTTCCTAGACATCACCAGCAATCATGCCATTACTTGCATCACTCAGCCATCATGTCATGCTTGGCCATCATCCTACGCATCACCTCTTCTGGAAGCCTCTGATGCCGCCACCACCTGATTGCCACCGCCACCCGCCACTTTATCAATTGGAACCGACACCCACCAACTCGTATAAAGTCCTGGAGCTGCGCTCAGACCCCTTTGTTACTAGGCTCATTCTAAGTGTGCTGTCTTTGCAGTCACCAACCTAGAAAAGCAGGACATGATACTTGGATTCTCCTGGCTGCATGACCACGATTCTGAAATTGGCTGGACCAAGGGTAAAATGAGTATGAGCCGCTGCCCTCAATGGTGTTCCACATGTGCCAAGGAAGTTAGAGTGGTCTAGGAGGGTTCAGAAAAAGTTGGAGATAGTTTTGGTAGTTTGACGGAGATAGGCAAGTTGGGTGATGTGTTGGGTAAAGGAGGCTTAGATGAGCTGCACATGTGCTTTCAGGTGGAGCAGGTGTGTTCAGGCTTCCTTGCTAGAGGCCATAGCATCTGAGAGAGCTTTGGGAGCTTAAATCCAGTGGAGAGGCAACAAATAAGAGCCAGATAGGGTTTTGGTGGCTATAGGAGGCAAGCTATATTAAAAAGGTAAGACAAAAATACAAAATGTAAGACTGTCAGGGGACCGGTCTCTGGACTGTGTTCAACTCTATTCCGAGCTTAGTCCAATGATATGCCTATTCCTAGCAGATCCAACCAGCCGCTTGGCCCACCCTTTTCCCTTCTGTCCCTTAGTAGTCAACTTTGATGAGTCATATGCATGGACCTTATTCAGCATTGATTATTGTTAGTCATACTCCTTTACATACTGGGACCCGATTAGTAAACAGTATTAGTAATAGCACAGCCACCAATGTAGTATATATAGGCAGCCTGTGGATAGAATATCCCCAGGCTGAACAATAGCAGTGTTCTTCTGGCCTACACACCAAACCTACTGTAAGCTCTCTAGCGACGTCCGACCGCTCAGTTAGCCTTGCCGGTCCCTTGCTTGACTCTTGCCTGCCTCTATGCCCGCTCGACTCCCGCTTGTCACCAGTGCTCGCTGGCTCTGTAGAAGGAGTTCCGCAGACGTTAAGCGTTCCCCTTACAGGTACACCTCCTGTTCTTGGGATGGGCCCTGCCAAGACACCTCACTGGACCGCCGACTGGTTCTCTATGATGCAGCAAATGCAGCTGACACTCGCTGCCCTTGAACGCAGACTAGCCGCTCTAGAGAGTGGACATGTGGTCGCCGCCACCCGAACTGCTGACAAGCGTAGTAACACTCCGGTTGCCCATTGCTCTGCTTCTCCTGGCCGCTCTAAGCCCTCCAAGTCCTCCAAAACTCCTACCGCGACCCCTTCTTGTAATCTTCAATAGGTTCTGTGCTCTACTTTTAATACTCTCCTGGCCGTCCCTCTCGCTTGGGATCTCCCTTCTTTCAATGGTAAAGTCCCTCATTACAAATGTGCTCTGGAGCTCCCCAATTCTCTGGTTGCGCACGTTGTTGAACATCAGGGGCAGGGCCTTAAACAAGCCCATGACCTGTCTGGCTCTTGGCTGGCCACCTTCTCAGTTGGTTCAGCTGGTGGTGAAGGCTGACATTTTGTCACTATCCAGGGCACTGACCAGCAGATTGGTGAAGCCCTTGTTGTCTTTGGAAAGCGCATCGCTAAGAAGCGTGTGCATGCACCATGGAAGCAGCGATCTGGCAATGCTGTGCCGGCAGTTGCTGTGCCAGCCCCTTCTAGGGAACCTGCCTCATCCACCTCAAAACCCTCTACTCAGTCTGCACCGCCTCCTCCTCCTATGGCCTCTATGCATGACTCTACCACGGACTTCCAAGAACCCGCTGATTGGGATGATCCATCTCCTATGCAAGTCTTGGTAGCACCTTCACTGCCCACTGGCTTGCCTATGGCCCTTTCTACTCTGACTCCAGCTCTGTCGTCCCCCATGCCTTTGGGCATTATGCTCAGGGCACTTCTGAGGCACCTCCACGCGGCACTAACACTGCTCAACGCTCTCGCTTGACCCAGGGAAGGTAAACACTGTTCATCAAGGTGACAAACCTAGAGGAGGGGCTGATGTCAGGGGACCAGTCTCCGGACCATGTCCAACCCTATTCTGAGCTTAGTCCAATGATACGCCTATTTCTAGCAGATCTGACCAGCCGCTTGGCCCATCCTTTCCTCTTCTGTCTTATAGTAGTCAGCCTTGATGAGTCATATGCCCGAACCTTACTCAGCATCAATTATTGTTAGTCATACTCCTTTACATACCAGGGCCTGATTAGTAAATAGTATTAGTAATAGCACAGCCACTGATGTAGTATATATAGGCAGCCTGTGGAATAGAATATCCCCAGGCTGAACAATAGCAGTGTTCTTCTGGCCTATCCACTGAACCGACCGTAAGCTTATCTAGCGCCGTCTGACCCTCTGTTAGCCTTGCTTGCCTCTTGCCTGACTCTTGCCCGCCTTTGTGCTGGCTCAACTCTCGCTTGCCCCTTGCATCACCGACTCTGTGGAAGGAGTTCTGCAGACGTCAAGCGTTGCCCTTACAGGAATCAGATTTCCCACTGACTTGGTTCTCAGGGTTTTTGAACCCTGTGGGTTGTTGTTGCATTGGAGGAATATCCTCTGTTACCACCTGTTAGTCTTTGTTAGCATTGAGGTCTTTGGGCAACTCCTCGATACAGGCTTCTAGTACCCGTGTGCAGGACATGTATTCTGTTAATCTGCCTGCGCCCCCTCCTCAGTACTCCAGGATGTATGGCCCTGCATGCGCGGTCTCATTGGCGTCTATTGAAGCACCTGATGTGCTGGCCTTCCTACTAGCAACCTCTTGAGGTCCTTGGGATGCTAGGCGGCTGAATCGCTGCAGTCCTCCCTGCACCTGCACCGTCGGAAGTGTTAACCCTCCTGGCATCCTCTTACAAGTCATGGGCAATGTCTCGCTTACCCACCTGTCATTGGGTTCCACTGCTACAAACTGCCCTGTAGAGTTGGCTCTCCAACTCTGACTCTGGTGATGACGCCCAAAAGTCGCTAAGCACTGTCCTAGTAGATGGTAAACTTAGCGCCTCACTAATGAGTAATGTTGGGCGGTCACTAGTGTTTTTGAGAGAGTTCTGGGCAGGGTTCCAGAAGCCTAGTCTTTTTAGTGTGATATGAACTTAGAGAAATAAACCGGTTGCTTAGTGATCTAAGCCAAAAGCCTTCAAGGCGCTAGGGTGCTATAAGTCGGCAAGGACTCTAGCAACGTAAACATTGGCAATGATGTGCCCATATGGCACCGTAATGTGAAAGTCAGTAGTTGAAGTTGGCAAGGTGAAGTTGGCAATGCTGATTCACTTAGCGACTCTGAGGATTTAGAATGCGCTGAAATGTGATCTGAACTGTGGGGCGTACAATTCAATGATGGCTAAGACAAAATATGTACAGTATTTATAGGCACTAGGCTGCCATGGTAATTAAACTAAAAAGTCGCTAATTAATCAATCACAAAAATGAAGACAAGTACAATGGAATGTGAAAGTTGCTAAGCAACGGCATCTGTCAAGTCGGCAAGCTTTAACTTAACATTTTAGCAGTGAAAGAGGCCAAATGCATGGGGACTGTCACTAAGGCCTGAAACCATCAAAAGGGCCTGTCTTGCGTAGGTTGCTAAGCATCGGATCAACTGTAAGCATTGCTAATATCTGAAACCATCACATGGACCTGTCTTGCGTAAGTCACTAAGCATTGCTAAAGTGATCTGTCATCGGATCTTTGAGAAGCACTGGTGTCAAGGGACAGGTCCTCGAACCGTCCACCCTAGCCTTGCTTAGTCTGTGTTGACGTTGGCACCCACATCTAGCCACCATCCGGACCGCTCCGGCCCTATCCTGCTCCATCCCTGTCTTGTGATGCTTGTCACTCGCCAGTGGTTGTGGCCTAGTCCATGTCAGGGGACTTCCTTTTCCGGCCATCCCGGAGATCTCCAGGACCCTCCGGACTTCCTTTTCTGGCCATTTCCTTTTCGGGCCATCCTGGAGGTCTCTAGGACGCTCCCTTGCAGTCGTCGGACTTCTCCGAGATGTTGTACAGTCGTTCTCACGCCCCTGCCCCCGCACTGATGCACCACGCCGTGGCAGAGGAATCCTTAGACTTGTTCTCTTTGGATTTCCCTCTGCCAGGTGATTAGTTACTTCCCTGTAATATGTACTGTCTCTAATACACTTCGGATTTCCCTCTGCCAGTTGTGTGACTTAGCCGCAACCTCCGGAGGTCGCCCTTACAGCAGAACAAGTCTCCTAATTCCGGTCTGGTAGCCCCCTATAGCCGCCAAACACCTCTTGGCTCCTATTCGTCGCTCCCCCACCAGTTTTAAGCACTGCTTTGTCTATGTCTCAGCCCGCCGCTCCAGAAGCGCTCCCGGACGCTGCCGCCTCCGGCGAGGAAGCCTGGACCCGCCTGCTCCACCTAGAAACGCAGGTGCAACTCACCCAAGCCTC
>QLOM01004745.1:0-18572 GCA_003313785.1 Termitomyces sp. MG148 | reverse complement strand
CGAATAGGAGCCAAGAGGTGTTTGGCGGCTATAGGGGGCTACCAGACCGGAATGCTTAGACTTGTTCTGCTGTAAGGGCGACCTCCGGAGGTTGCGGCTAAGTCACACAACTGGCAGAGGGAAATCCGAAGTGTATTAGGGACAGTACATATTACAGGGAAATAACTAATCACCTGGCAGAGGGAAATCCGAAGAGAACAAGTCTAAGGATTCCTCTGCCACGGCGTGGCGCATCAGTATGGGGGCGGGGGCGTGAGAACGACTGTACAACACCCCGGAGAAGTCCGACGACTGCAAGGGGAGCATCCCGGAGACCTCCGGGATGACCAGAAAGGGAAATGGCCAAAAAAGGAAGCCCAGGGGGTCCTGGAGATCTCCGGGATGGCCGGAAAAGGAAGTCCCCTGACAATGTCCGATGACCAACTGGTACGCATCCTGCAGGCTTATGGCCTGAGCGTCTCTCACCAAGGTATGGCATTGTCCTCAGTTTGTACCGTTTTCTTGAAGGGGTTTATGTCCCGTTACGAGTGTTGACCATATGTGCGGTGATTTCGCGTGGCCGACATCGGCCTTATGTGCCACGGCGAGTGTTGGCCTTATGTGCCATGGCGAGTGTTGGCCTTATGTACCACGGCCTTATGTGCTGTGATGAGCGTGTGGCCTTATGTGCTGCATTGAGTGTTGGCCTTATGTGCTGGGACGATTGTGTGGATTGGCCTTGGTTGCTGCGACAAGTGTTGGCCTTATGTGCTGTGATGGGTGTATGGCCTTTGTGCCGCATCAGTGTGTTTCTTCCTTGGCCTTATGTGCCTCCTGTGTTTCTTCCTTGGCCTTATGTGCCTCCTTGAGCGTGTATGCTTCCGGTGGGCCTTGAGCGAGTATGTTTCCGGTGGGCCGTTGGGTTCACCGCTAGATACTCTACGCCACCTCTGCCTTGTCCGCAGCCTGAGGTGCTGGCTGCTTACCTTCATGTGGCCATCCCGCAGGGGGTCGCGCTCTGACTAGTTGCCTTCTTCTACCCTTTGACATTTGGTTGTGTACGGCTTGCTCATTTCCTTGTCAGAAGTCATGCGGCACCTGCGTCGGGTGCATGACAGGGCCATGGGCATGCAGCCTAGCACAGATGCCGAGGATGCTCGTCAAGGAGATGGTCTGCCTGGTGACCCCCTTGCTCTACCCCTCGGTCAGGACTCGGGCCATAATACCACTGCCCCTCTACCTCCGTTTCCATCCGGGCCTGTACCCCATGCTCCTTTGCAGTCGTTGCCGGCTTCTGTACCTGAGGTTTCTCAACCTGTACCCACCTTGGCACCTCGACTGGACAAACCTTTTGTCTTCCGCCCACCTGCTCATGTGGCCGTGGAGCCGGCTAATGCGCGCGCTCAGAGTAGACCCCCAGGTTTGCTACTGCAGGATGCGATGGAAGATTTGCATCCGGCTAACAACCCAGATCGTCCTTGTCGTACATTACATGGCTTGCCTCCCGAGATAGGCCGCTTGCTCTCTGCGGCTGATAAGGTATTCCCACAGAAGGTCATCCGCATTCTGGAGACCGGGATGTTGGAGTATATCCCCCTCAATCTTCTGACGGACGAGGCATGAACCACCTACATCAAATTCCACCTTTTTTCTGACAAATGGCAAGCTCCGCCTCCCTGCAGTGTCCTTCGATACATCAAAGGAGGACAGACTGACTTTTGATGAGTGGTGCGGAGCTGCCGACAATCTTGTTGACGCCATGAGAAAACACCTTCGTGCAGGCGAGGAACCTCATTCCGGAGGACATGTTGCCAACGCCATCGCAGATTCCTTCGCGAAGCACTTCAAAACTCTGAAGAACATGAACAATGCGAGGATTCTCTTTCCAGTGGTTCTACAGTATGACAGGCGGCTTCGAGAGCCGTACATAAGGGAATCCCATACCTTTCGGATGGACACCTTCCAGAATGACATTTGGCACGAGTGCCTTTCTACCTTACATACTGCTCGGGTTGACACTTTAAACAGCCGCCTTGCAGAAATGGAGTCATTTCTGGCGAAGGCACGGTCTTCGGGACAACCGAGGTACAAGGATCAACAGGCAGGTTCTTCTTCATTCCGGCGCTCCCCCCATCGACGAACGCGCTGTCTGGGCTGCGGAGGAACCAATCACCGCCTCTCTTCCTGTCAAGCCAACCCTAAGTTCCTGCAAAAGGATGGTCGCTCATGGAGAACCCCTAGTGGAGCAACGATCTGCTTTGCATTCAACGGCTTCTCTTCCTGCAACAGAGGATCAGACTGCAGGCACTCGCACACCTGTTCTCTGTGTGGCGCAACTGCCCATGGTGCTCAGGCGTGTTCCGCTTAACTCGCTTTTTCCAGTGTCCACACCATTGCATGCAGACCGCTGGGAAGCGGCTCTGACAGCAGCGGGTGCTCTGGACAGGTTCGCGGAGGTTCCGAAAGGCCTCCGCAATGGTTTCAGCTTAGGACTCGATTCTTTCTCCCTACAACATTCATTCACCCCCAAAAACCATTACCGAACTACAGAAGCTCATGAATTCGTTGTTTCTAAGTACTCTCAAGAAATTAAACTCGGACGCGTCTCACCAGGTTTTCCCCCTTCAGTTGCCTTTAGTCTTTTTGGCCCTTTTAGAACGGCTCCCCTCAATGTTATTAGTAGCGCAGGGGGCAAACTCAGAGTCACACTTGATCTCTCATATCCACGAAATAACCCACAGATTCCTTCAGTAAATTCTCTCATTGATGCTTTGACCTTCAAATGTGACTGGGGAACCTTCTCAGCTTGCTGGCTCCTGGTAGCTGATGCTCCGCCAGGCACAGAGGTCGCGGTCTTTGACGTTGATTCAGCCTTCCGTAATATACCCACTCGCCCAGAGGATTGGACATTGTTGGCGGTTATGATAAATGACCTTGTACATTTCGATTTTCGGTTAAACTTTGGCATATCATGCGCACCAGGCATCTTCGGTTCAGTGGCGGATGCCATTGTATGCATTTATTTGCACTATGGGATCGAAGCAGTTCTGAAGTGGGTCGACGATTTCATTTTCTTTCGATACCCTAAGAATGGCAAACCCCCTTATTTATTCAACTATTATGAAGGTCTTATATGGCAGGTAGCAGCTGGCCTCGGGTGGCCATGGGCTCGAGACAAGCACTTCCCTTTCGCGACATCCTTTGTCTACATTGGTTTTCTCTGGTCCTTGAAGGACAAGACAGTCGAACTACCAGAAAAGAAGAAAGCTAAATACCTCCTCAAACTTGAGGAATGGATACCAGGAACTTCGGTTTCGCTCAGGTCGACAGAGTCTCTGATCGGCACGCTTAACCATGTATGCCTGGTCGTTCCCTCTGGCAGATCACATCTTCCTTCTTTGTTCGCCTTTCGTTCAAAATTCCCATCCAATTCCAGTCCGTTTCTACGACATAGACCGGGTCGTGCAGTATTTGAAGATATAGAGTGGTGGAGAAATGTCCTTGTGAATGATTGGTGTGGCACTCGCATCATTCGACCACCGGAACCTTTAAACAATCGCCTGTTTGTCGACGCCTCCACTTCTTGGGGAATTGGACTGGTTTTGGATGACAGATGGCTGGCGTGGCAGCTAGTCGAAGGTTGGAAGTCCAGCGGTCGAGACATCGGTTGGGCAGAGATGGTGGCGGTAGATTTAGCGGTTCGAACCCTGATCTCGACGGGTTTTACCAACTGTCACATTGTCATACGCTCGGATAATATGGGTGTCGTAGGAGCATTGGCAGCAGGCCGGTCAAGAAATACGGAACAGAACGCCATCCTGCGACGGATTGTGAATGCCTTCCAGACGCACTCGATATGGATCACGGTCAACTGGATCTCGACCAGCAATAACCCTGCAGACGCGCCATCGCGGGGAATATTTCCACCCAGATCACGCCTACACCCTTTTCCTCCCAAGACGCCGACATATTTGAAAGGTCTCGTGAATCACCCAGTACGCCATGGAGATCTGCCTGCATGAATATTCCGTCAAAACCCGCATAAGACAGCAAGATTGGACATTGTAAACATTTCACTTCGATTATACCAGCGTAAATACACATTGACCCATAGATTGAGGGCCTTCCTCTACTCCATTGCTTCGTAGACAAGGAATTCCAATGCAATTGAACTTAGACACGAACTTCCGTCCTTCCACCAAAACTCAGGTAGTGTTAAGATACATAACCTTTCCCCTTGCACACAGTCATTATTTAGGGGTGATCAACAGTGTGATTGGTCTCACCTCGACACTGAGCTCACCAGAGGAAACCTAAGAGATGGTCAGCCTCTAGGGTCGACTCATCACAGTCATGCCAACACGAGTTCTATCACTATTACATATCAAACGCGACATGGGGAGCACACTCAGGTCAAATGGCAACCACGTATGCGCGACCTCGTCGACCAGAATCACGGACAACAGGTCAAGCAGACGCTTCGCCCCTTACAGGGTCCAGTCAAACTCGTTCCATCCAACTGCAAATGAATTTCAACTGTCTACGGAAACAATGGGACTGGTCAACACCGTCATCGCACATTCATGGGCAGCTTCAACATACGACAGGTATTCATCCGCAGTCACTGACTTCCTCGTGTTTTGCCGTTCAAGGAAAATTCCTCAAGAAGCAACACTCCCCGCTTTGGAGGATCTCCTGTGCTTCTATGTGGCATCCATGGCCGGTCGTGTGGCAGGCGGAACTGCTGGGAACAAGATTTTGGGCCTGAAATCATGGCATATTCAGAACAACTTCCCTTGGATGGGATCTTCTAGGTTGAAACACGCCATCAGGGGTACAGAGAACCTGAGGCCGCCGGAATCAAAGAAGGCGGAGCGTCCCCCGGTGTCCTTAGGGATGTTGAGAGAGTTGGAGGATAAATTGGATAGGACGAAACCTTTCGATGCGTGTGTGTGGGCCATAGTAACAACATGCTTCTGGGGACAAATACGTTTGGGGGAGATGTTACCCAGGTGCCAGGAAAAATTCATACCATTGCATTTGCCAAAATGGTCTGGGTTCGGCTCGCCTAACGATCTCGGCTCACGGACCTTACACCTCCCACGCACGAAGAGAGGCGGAACCAAAGGAGAATTGGTGATTATATGTCGACAGTCTAGCAAACCAGACCCTATAGCGGCACTGCTCTGTCACTCAAGGATAAATGGTGTGGGAGAACAAGAACCAATTGCATGCTACAGGGCCAGAAATAAACAAATAGCGATGACGCCTAGTAAATTGACAAAGCGAGTAAACGAAATACTGGCAGCAGCGAAGCTGCCGGTAATTAGTGGACACTGCTTCCGAATTGGCGGAACAACTACCATGCTTTTGAAGGGCATCCCCCCGGACGTAGTCAAGATGCTGGGGAGGTGGACGTCGGATTCGTTTTTGAGATATTGGAGGTCACTGGAGATCATTGGACCTATGTACGTGGAGATGTTAAGGCCGGTAATGACACTAGCTATGGTTCGTTAGCCTTGGTGGGTTTGTTTCATGGGTTCTCTACGCGTGGCTTCACCTCTGGCTTCCAATATGGGGGCTTCAATCCTTTCAGCGCGTAGAAACCCCGGTCCATCGTGCTCTGCGGATTGTAGGACACTATGCAGACCAACACCCACCTATAGGATATCGTGTGTAACTAGATGTTGATCTCTAATTGAGTAAGGTTACGAACCGACCTGTGAGTCACGAAGGAAATCTGATCACCGTGTCGGCATACTCCGTTTAGCATTTCTTACACTTTCATTTTTTTTTTTTTTTTTTTTTTTTTTTTTTTTTTTTTTTGGAGGAATGTTTGGTATAGTGAGGACGTTGTCGCCCTAGGCACTTCCGTCCCACCCGTTGGTTTGCACCTGGAGTTTAAACCAGGTTATAATCAGAAATGAAACCGTCATGATTCTCCGCGAGGAAATGTCTTTATGCACACAGTGTGGGACTCCTGGCCCAGGTTGGTTCTCAACCTACTCCTTCTCTGTCGCTTGGCTATATACCCACTAAAACCCCGCCTTGTGTCCCTGTTTCCGGTGTATTTGATTTAATTCTCTCTTCAAACTCCGTGTTCTCCCATGTGTCTTTTACTGTTTCTATAGGGATCGATTTTTTTTCAAGTTTTTTACTTGTTAACTTTGCATCTAGTTCAGCTCTGTTTGACATCATTTTTCGCCATCTATTCTCTATTTCCCCCTGGGAGTGGGGGACGTCCTTGTTTTGTATTAGTCTTTCGCACCTCAGTGTCCATATGAGGTATGTAGACTCTATTACTATTATTCTGAAAAGTCTCGTTAGACCGTAGTCCTCCTTCCCTTTTGCATCTTCGATCATTACTAGGAGACACCCTATTATTGTGCACAGTTGTTTCACTGGTAGGTTTTTCCCCGTCCTCTTTGCCCACATCTCGTTTGCCAGATTCCATATGGTTTCCTGGCCCGGGCACTTGCATTCTGAGACGATGTGATTTAGTGAGTCCTCTTCTCCATCATGAGCGCACATGCTTCTTGCTCTAAGTTCGGGTTTCATATTGGGTCGGTTCCAGTACGATCCCACCTTATAGGCGTCATGAGTGACCTTCCACAAGAATACCCTTGTCTGTCTTGAGAACATTTTATTCCTCAGGCTCTTCCATATTTGTTCCTCACTTGGTGGGTATCCGTTTGCATCTTTTACTGCATTCTTTATTTTCTTTACCATTTTTGCAGTCCTAGGTCTTGTTTGGGGCGGAGACTCCGCTCTCAGCCACTTATACGCTAGCGCTTGTGTTGTCTTTGCCAGTTTAGCTCCTGTTATGTGTAAATCTGTTGGTATGGGGGGTAGAACGAGGAGGCGTTGGTGCTCGGCTGCTCTCTTGGCCAGTTCTTTCGCTGTCTCTTCTAACTCTGTCGGAAAATTATTCGTTGTATCAATTAGCGTTATATTTGTTGGGTGCATTCTTAACCTTCCGATGACCGTCCTTAGCAGGCCTGCATTTTTGGTTCCCCAGAATCCAATATCTTCTTTCTTAGTTACGTTTTCTGTTAGTAGTTTAATCGCCTCTTTTGATCTGATGTTGATCTTTAGGTTTGTTCCCACCCCACTCCTAAGTGATGCCAGCAGGATCGGCAGTAAGTTGTTTCCTCCTCCCATGACTTGTTGGAGGCTCGTCCACTTTGTTCCTTGGTTTAGATCGTCTCTCCCTTTGAAAGCGACTCCGGCCGTTATCGTTGATGGCCCCAATTTCATACTAAATCCAGACGCTTCATTTTGACCCGTGTTAGCGTTTGTTTTCTTCGGTAGGTATACTTGGTCATGCCTTGTGCCTGTCGTGAACACACGGAAGATGTTACTCATGTCGTTTACAGTACTGTTCTTGCGGTCGAAGACCTGCTCTTTGTCAGTTTCGTGCCCACCCTGTGGGGCTTTGTTCTGCTTGTAGTCATCGTAGGGTTGGGCACTTAGTGGGTTCCATTTGCTCGGTAGTGTGCTCAGTAATTCTTTTGCTTTCTTGATGCAGGCGTGCGGATGCTGGCATCCTACCTCATTTTCCAATTTCATGCACTCAGCACATTCGCATTCATCTGACTCTCAGTGCATTTGAGCCCTCGGTTGTTTTGCGAGTTCCTCTGCCTCACCCACTGTTCTTATTTTGTGTTTGTTTATTAGGCATTCTGTGGCTTTTCCTTTGGTAAGCCTCCTCAGCCTTTTGCTCGCTGCAAAATGATACCAAATTGGTAGTTCCCTCATGACATCTCTGCTGAAAGCTATTCCTTCTGGATGTACATTGTGTTCTTTTGCCGTTGATAACGTCACTAACTTCCTATAAGCAGAATGTTGACTTTTGTTAAGTCAGATATTATTAGCGTGCTATAGGGGTGACTGATAGTCAGCGAAGAATCTTTCGAGGATAACCACCTGATTGCTCCTTGCCGACCGTCTGAGCGTGCAACGGAAGTAGCTGTCGGTAGGACGGAAACCTTTTGGCGGAAACCTCTAGCGGTTTATCGGAATGTTACGTTTTCTCGGTAGACAACGGATCGGTAGAAGCGCGGTAAGAGAGAGGACGCTGTCGGAATCGGTGACGGAAACGCTGTCGAATACGCAGGACGTAACGGATTAGTTCGGAATGTCTTTTGAACTCTGTATCGTGGACGCTGGACTATGTCTCGAGGTGAAAGAGATGATTTATTCCGAACATATTGTACAGTTTTATAGTATCCTGTCCGACTAAGGTACCTCCGTTGTCTCTTAGCGGATCCTTCTTTCCTTCTCCGTTATCCGCTTTCCGTCTCCATTCTTCCGTCATTCCATTCCTCTGTTCCTTTCTGGGGTTCCGCGGTGGGTACCGCCGGGTTCGTTCCGTACCGTTTTTCGGTCCGTTCCCAACCTATCCCGTCTTTGGGTCCTGTCGGTCCCGCTGAAGGGCGGCGGCCTCATTTGGGATACTTTTGCTCTTTCCGCCCTCAGTGCCGGGCTGTCCCTATCACCGTGCGTATCAAATTTACTATGTCGGGGCTTGCGTCTTTCGGGGGGGAGACCCTTGTTTTCCATGATTGTAGGAGTGGTGAGACACGGATGCTTTCATTGACTCCTTCTTCTGATTTCGGTACATTTCCCGCCATAATTGTATCTGCTACATATGCCCAGGTGGGTCTCTCGCTTCCTAACTTGAGATATGATTTTAACCACATTATATTTATAGCTTTGTTTCTTGTGTGGATATCCACTAGGGCCCTTCCTCCCTCGCTAATGGGGCGGAACATTGTATCAGCATTTACTTGGGAGTTTTTTCCGGACCACATAAATTCAGTTGTTCTCCTCATAAGGAGACTCTCGATGAGCGGGGGCATACCTTGGACTTGGGTCAGGTATTGTGTCATCCCCGCTACTACCATTTGCGCAATGTGTCTCCTTTCTTCCAGTGAGGGATGGCTTTTTTCCCAGTTTGATAAGCTCCTATCTATTTTTGCTAGGACGTTCGTCCATGGGGCACTCAGGTCTGCTTCGTTTCCGAACCATGCCCCCAGTATTCTTGTCATGTTACCCTCCTCTACTATTTGGACATACTCGGGTATTCTGTTATCCGATTCTTTCATTTTCCTTTCTCTGAGTACCCCGAGGCGGAAGGTTTTTGAGCCTATTGGTATGATCACTGTTTTAGTAATGTTGAACTTCGCTTTTGACGCGATGCACCAGTCTTCGAGGATCTCATTTAGTGTTTCTATGCTATCCTCTTCGGAGATAAATACTGTTGTGTCATCAGCGAAAAGGTTTGCTATTAGTTTCTCTCTTAGGCCAGGAATCTGAAAGCCCTTCAGTTCAGATTCCCTTAACATTGCGGCTAGGGGTTCGATTGCTAGGTCGAAAAGAAGGCAGGATAAGGGGTCGCCTTGCCTCACACCCCTTGTAATCTTCCATGGTGAGCTTAATATTCCGTTAATCATTATTTTGGTTTCTGCGTTCTCATACAGGGATTTAATCGTGTTTATGAAGGATTGTGGGATGCCAAAACTATTCAGTGTTCTCCACAGGTACTTGTGGTCTATCTTATCATAAGCCTTCTCTTGGTCTAAAGCTACTATTAGTCTGTTTTCTTCTTTTGCTTCTGCGTATTGCATCATTAATCTGATTAGCTTTGTCTGCTCCGTAATGCTCCTTCCAGGTATGAATCCGGCTTGGCTTGGATGGATTAGGTCTGTTATAATGTCAGACAGACGGGTTGCTAATGATTTTGTCAGGATTTTGTAGTCTGTATTAAGACATGTTATCGGGCGATAATTCGCAATATCATTCCTATCATTCTTCTTGTATAGCAGGCACATCCAGCCCTCTGCGAAAGAAGAGTTCTCAACAATTCTGTGCCTCTGAATGTTGTTGTATACTATTTGGAGTATCTCAATAATGTTGCAGGTGACCTTTTTTGTCCCCCTGCCCTCGTTGTGTTTTGAGTCATTTACGTATTGTCCGTTCAGGGATTTCCAAAATTCGTAGGAGATCCCATCAAGCCCTGGGGCGGAACTATTCTTCGACCCTTTTAGCGCTTTCTTTATTTCTTCTTGGTTCAGGAGTTTTTCCAGGTCCTCGCGCTGTTCATTCATGGTGTGCGTACGTATTTTATCAAGTGCTTTGGCCACCTTTTCTTCTCTTATTTCAGTGGGTACGTCGCTGCATTGTTTTTGTATGCTGTCGTGGTAATTTCTTGCTAGCTCTGCCATTCTACTCGAATTGTTCTCGTATGGTGATGTGTGTCTCGGAGGGTTCTCTTTTTTAAGAGCAAAAATTACATCCCTCGGAGCCGCTATCTTGCCTGAACGTGTCCAGTACTTGCACATCGTCTCTCCGTCAAGTCTGTTCTTGATTTTCACACCGTCTCTCTTTTCCATATGGGATGATTTTTCTAGGATCTCCAGCGCCTTCATGGTTTCATTGGCCTTTTTTGTTTTCTCCTTTTCTTCCAAACTTTCATCTGCCAGAGTTTCAGACAGTTTTCTCTCTAAATTTTCTTTGTCTCTTATGGCTTTTGGCACCAGAGCCTTTTCTCTTTCTCTAGCCATCGTCAGAATACTTTTTTTCCACTGGTTATATATTATTTGGGGGTTTTTATTCTCATTCCAATCTGTTACTGATTCTTTTATTTCTTCTAGTGCTTTTGCTCCTCTTGCTATAGCTTCCATTCGGAAAAGCTTATCTTTCAAGATATTTTTCTTCAGCACCCATCTTCCCCTTCCTACTGTCGGTGAGTCTGTGTGTGCCACTTGTACTGAGGTCATGAGGTGATCTGTACCTGGTACTCCTGTAGGTTCTATTTTCCAGTCCCTCGCTGATAGCGCAATTTCATCTGTGGTGTAGATGCGGTCAATTCGTGACATAGACTTAGTCGCATCCTGAGTGAATGTAAAAGCTCTTCTTGTTGGGTACGTTTCTCTCCATGCATCATTTAGCCTGAGCATTTGTTTGAGATTGTCCAGTGCTTCGATGGCTTCTCCCGGGTCCGTTCTCATCGGTGCCCGGTCTATCACGTCTTCTGTCATGTTGAAATCTCCTGCCAGTACGTCGACTTTTGTTCGCGGGTTTCTTATCATGTGGAGTTTAACTTTTTCCCAGAAGTTTTTGTTTTCAGTTCCATTCGTTTCCGTTACGTTCGGTGCATAGACATTTAGTATACTTATTTTTTCTTCTTTATGCCAGTTTACTTTTACTCGGATTGCCCTGCCCGGTATGACTTCCTCCATTTCCGCTTCTCTTGTGTTGATTAAGTCTCTGTTTAGTACCACCGCCACCCCTCCTTTCCCAGTTGGGTTGTTTGGGTCTGGCGAATTGAATATTTTCATACGTTTTCCAAACAGGGTTTCAATGTCTTGTTTTCTCTCATTTGTTAGGTGAGCCTCTTGGACTAACAGTATTCCTATTTTCTTGTCTCTTATTACTTGATTTATATGGTTCCATTTAGTTTCTGACAGCGGGGCCCCTTGGTTCCGGTATCCCCTAATATTTAGGGTGGCTAGTCTCAGTGCTGCTTTTGTGTTTTTATTTGATTTATGATTTGTGGCATTTCTACCTCTTCCATCAGCGCTATACATTTGTTCTCTGTTTGTGCTGAAGACTCTGGGCTGGTCCTCTATACAGAAGTCTCCCGTTTCCAATGTTTCGTTGTCATCGCTCATTTCAGCGTTTACGTCTGAGCCTGTCTCGGTCTCTGGTGTTCTAATTGGTCGGCTTCCGCCTGTCCCGTTACTTCTTATTAGTGAAGTCCTGGCTCTATTGCCATTTTGAGAAGCATTTTGTCTCTGAACCGCGCTTTCGCGGTCTCCCTGCTCTTGGGGGTTGGGTCTTGGGGGGGACCCAACTACAGTTGCTCTAACTGTGGCCCATTCTGGGCTCCTGCTTCCTCTACCTCTGTGAGTGTCCTCGGAGGGGCGGGCAGCAGCCGACTCGCGTCCTCCTCCTCCCAGGGAGGGATGCGTGCCGATGTTGACGTATTGTTCACCTGTAAAGTTTAAGTCTGTTAGTATGGTTGTGCTATTCATGTTTGTAAGTTGGGGGGGGTTACTCGTTAGAGTGGGGGGTGTTATTGTGCCCTGCCATTCGCACCTCTAAGGCTGAGCGTTTTGTGGGGCCCTGCTTTTGGATCTGCTCGTGGTAAGGACGCAGTGATTTGTATATTGAGGGGTACTTATAGTTTCTACTAGGTGCTACTTGTTGGGAATGTTTACGCACGGCCCCTGCCCCTCTTTATGAAGAAAGTCGATCTCCCCCTGCGTGCATTATTGAAGCGTCTTGAATCGCGGAATGGGGGTCTCCGATTTGCATCCTCGCTGGAGGTTGGGTTTGCGTCAACAAAATCGGTTGCGCCTGCAGTGTCCTTCGAGCTTCCCGGTTTGTATCCAAACCATCCAGGGGTTTTTGAGAACGGGCAGTTGCTTGAGTCATGGTCTACGGATTTGCATCCTGTGCAGAGCGGTTGTTGCTTCTCTGTGAGTGCATAGCCCTTTCCGAAACCTATCGTATTAAATCGACATTGTCGCATTTTTTGTCGGAGGAGGGAGTGGTCATCGTTGTTGAATCCTGGGTCTACATCAAAGTAAATGTTCCAGGCTCGAGTGTGATCATTTTTCCTCCCTTTGAGGAGGATGAAGGATGCTCTGATGAGCGCTAATGTCCTCTGCAGCGCTTCTTCGTCATCCTGATCTGCCTTCTCTTCTATGAGGGCTCGAATCTCCGGGTTATCATGGAAGGACCTGCGGGCTAGGTCCTCGACCAGTGTCTTGGCTCTCGGTGTATCCTGGTAGGTTAAACCGCTTATCGTGAGGATATAGAGTGGCTTCGGAGTAGCGTCTGGAAGGAAGATGAACGTGCTATCCGGTGATGACACGACTTGCAAATTTGCAAGTCTTTCGACCTGTTGATGGCTGAGACCTGAGACGAGGAGATGGTAGGGGTGCGGGAACTTATTGTCGCTCTCTGCTGGGAGGTCCTGGTCCGGGAATACGACCGCGAGGTCTTCGTTGTATTCGACGTAGACTAGCTTTTTGATGAGAGCTTTGCATGCGTCCACTGCTCCTGTTTTTCCTGAGATGGTCGGTTCGTATTTCCCTCTATACGGACGCGCCCATAGCTTTGGACCCGCAATCTCTTCCCATTCCCTGAGCGTGGACGGCGTTACATTGAAAGTGGGGGCTGCTGCTAGGTGGATACGGGGCCATCCCCCTTCCGGTGTGGCAGTTCTTTGGAGGCCTTTACCGTTGGTTGTGATGTTTTCGGCTGTTGTTTCGATCCATAGTTCCGGGATATCTCCTTCCTCAGGGGCTTGTTCAAACCCCTCCTCTTGATGGGGGGTGTTTGCGACCCTCATCGGGCTCCCTTCCCTGGGTTCTAGCATGTTTTGTTCCTCACCTCGGGGCGTGCGCTGTTCGCGGGGGTTTGGGATGTGAGGTGGGCGATCTCTATTCTCGTGGTCGTCTGGCCCTTGCGTAGGGGGGATGATTACGTCTGGTCTTCCTTTTTGGTGGTACTGCGATGGAGTGGGTTGAGTAGGGGGGTTTGCCTGGGTACTCGGGCCTTCTCCACTGATCTGCGTCGCCTTGGGCGTTGTGTCTGCAAAGGGGTCATTGTCGACTTCCATGTTAGAGTTTTCTTCGTCTGTGTAGTCTAGTGCTGACACTGAGAGAGTGGGGCTATGATTGGCTTTGTTCCTTGCGTTACTCTCCGGTCTTTTTGCATGACGCCGTGACCCTTTCTCCTTAGGCGAGGGCTCCGCATACGGGCCTTTATTTTGCTCTCTCACTCTTGCCGCCCTTCTTTCTTTTCTGCACGCCTTTCTGGGCGTTACCGTCTGCCAGCCATGCTGGTCGTCCTATCGGGATGTGGTGAGTTCCATTCCTACATGGTTTACATAGGGCTCAAGATACCTGATTGTCGTGAGGTTCGGGCCGGGTATCCAACAATGTCATGGTACCATCTTGGATTGCCTCAGAGTTCCGGTTCCCTTCCTTCGGGTTGGCTGGGTGTTCGGCCTCCTCTTCGAATTCCGGGGACCCCTTCAGGAGTACGGTGGGTGTTATGCTTAGGGAGGACTCTTGGTCTGGGTCACTTAGTGGAAGTGTTGAGGTTCTCGGTGAAATGAGTGGGGGTGACTCAGGAGATTCCCTGGGTAGCGGGTTGTTGACTCGAGAGGGGGAGTTGGTCAGTGCATCAGCGTATGAACGTGGGGAGTTTGGTGCCGTGGAGGGGTCGGACTCGTACATTTCTGGACGTGTGTCGTGGTTTCGCGCTATGTTTTCTTTTTCTTCTTCTCTCTCTCTCTTTTTTTTTTTTTTTTTCTTTTTTCCAATATATTTGTGTCATCTATGTGAAAATTTTTGTCAAGGTTTTGGGGATCGGGTGAGTATCCCGAGGAGGGCGGTGGTGCTTGTGCCCACCCTCCCGGCATATCGTGGGCATCGTTTGCCTGTGTATTTACTATCTGCGAGAGCGGATTGGTCTGCTCCTGACGTTGTTGTTTTAACGCTCTTTTCTGTATGGAGATTATTGGTTGCTGGTCGACAAATTGTCTGTCCGGCTCATTTTCTCGTTACTCCTAATTATCCTGTCATTTGCAGGGTTTTGAGGGGGGGAGTGCTTTACTCCGATACCACTTTGATTGCTACACTTTTGTAGCCTACTGTTTTAGTAGAGACCCCTTCTGGGTAGCGACGGTGAGCCCGAGCGCTGGCAGAGGTGTACTATACACTTGCCCTAAACTGACCACAACATGGTGGTTCAGGTTCAAAGTGCCCCCTGACGCGAGATACTCAGGCTTAGGGACAAGCTATTTTGTTAACAGTGACTTTTGGAACAACGATTCGCGATCTTCTTACACTTTCATCATCACTCTCGTACACCTGTTCAACCATAATGCATCAGTATCAATGCATTATACCAGCCGGCAGTGGCTCAAAGAGCTTTCACCAGCTAAGAGCTATTGGTGCCAATGACTCTGTAGAACATTACCCCGCGTTTCATATAGCCAGTAAACACGGTCGCTATGTGAGATGATCTTGATGAAGTCCCAGTGATCCATGCACCGCCGAGAGTATAATATGGACCTGACAAGTTCCCTGGCGAACCAGAAGCTTGTCCTTCTCACCGTCTTCACGACCTTTTACGATCTGAACTTGCTGGCCGAGTTACAGTCATGATTTCTTCACTCCTCATCGCCTTCCTTCTAAGTTCGTTTATGTGCCTTGGTGCACCCTACAAGCGGGCCCCGCGTCTCTCAAGGTGAGCGAATCGGCTCTTCTTGATAACTCTCATAGATCGTAAACTATTTTTATGCAATGTAGGTCGTGCGGTGTATATATCTCTGCTGAAAAAATCGCAGCCGCAGAGCGCAAATTTCAAAGCAATCGACTTCCTCCGAGCGATCCCAATGCAACAGCTAACATCGATGTCCATTTTCACGTCGTTTACGCTAACCAGACTCTAGAAGGCGGCTTTGTTCCGTGAGTCGCGAAATGCTCCATAGTCTGCTACTGGAATGAATACCTTATCCTTCCTTTGAAAGAGATTCTCAAATTCAAGCTCAGATGGATGTATTAAATATGGATTATTCAGAGGCAGGCGTCAAGTGGAATCTTGTTAATACTACGCGTATCCAAAGCCAGGAGTGGTTTGAGAGTGTTGCGCCGGACAGGTGAGTGGGTTTGACTTTCCTCATAGTTCAACATTGACTGAAATTGCACACAAAGCCCCGAGAATACTGCACTCAAGTCAGTTTTTAGATCTGGTAACGAGTCTACATTGAACGTTTACACTGTCGGGTGGGTACTGGTGTCATTCTGAATCACTCCTTCTCAATTAGTTCTGTAAGGTTTGTGAAGAACGTTGAAGCACAAGGACTCCTTGGATATGCCACCTTCCCAGCTGACTATAGGTCCAACCCAAAGGACGATGGTGTTGTCATTCGCTACAGCTCTCTTCCAAACGGCACCGCTGCTCCTTTCAACCTCGGCAGGACATTAACTCACGAAGTAGGACATTGGGTTGGGCTCTATCACACATTCCAGGTATATATTTAGTTTAATTGAAGCTCGGAACCAAGGCTGATTTTATCAGGGTGGTTGCGATGGTTCTGGGGATTCTGTAGATGATACCCCTGCTGAAGCATCACCGGCGAGTGGTTGTCCCAATGGCCGTAATACGTGTCCGAGAAGTGGTGCTGATCCAGTCCGTAAGTCTCTTCCGAACCCCAATCAACCTTTGCTTATCTCGACAATCTATCGCACTAGAGAACTTCATGGACTACACCGACGACTCGTGCATGACTGGATTCACTCCAGGACAACAAACACGGCTAAAAGCACAAATCAGGACTTATCGCGGTATCAACATCTAAACTGCTTTATCATGACATAAAATGGATGCTATCTCAATCGAAATTCGACGAGGTATTCGGGACTTGCTATTAGGCAGATCTGCGCTTTATGTTGAGGTTGCATGAAGAAATCAATAATGACACTTGTGTGTGGGAATGCCGCCATCTATTGCTCGGGAACAGTAGCGGTTGAGACGTTTGATGGGAAAGAGTGTCAGCATGAATATACATATACCTCATCACAATATCGATAAGCCGTCAGAAGACACTCGTCAGCGATGCTATCTCGCATCATCGGACCCGCAAGAACGCATGTCCGAGCGCAACGGGTCGTGTCCTTGGCTTTGTCCACCGATAAACTTCAGTACTCTCTTTCATCCGTTCCACGTTATATTAGACCTTTCAAAGACTCCTTACATTACACATTGCGTTCAATTTCATACAAGATGACTCCTGGAGGCTTCAAGATAACTGATGCTCCAAATTCATCCTGGACCTACGGTGAAAAGGTTGGCGCTACCCCACAAGGACGAGAATGGTTGGAGGGTGAGAAATCAGGTTGGAAGACGGTTGATCCTGCGACCGAAGATCCTCGGTCTGTATTATCCTCTTCACGAGATGTGGATCAAGAGGATTCATGATACCATTCGGCAGCAAACTTTATGGCCTTCTTATAAGTGGCATAGCGCCAAGGCCCGTTGCGTTTGTCTCCACGATTTCGGAAGATGGAATAACGAACCTTGCACCATATAGGTAAGCATCATGAGATCCGTCTTCATTACTTGTACTGATTGAGTTCAGCTGGTTTAACCAGGTACCATGATCTGCAAGTTCATGTAGCCGATTCACACCTTTGAAATCTGTACATTAGGTCTCCTCTAACCCACCCGTGTTATCAGTTTCCATGACAACTTTGAGGAACCCTACGCGCCCGAAGGATTCTGCGAGAAACATCAAGGCTACGAAAGGGTTCACAGTGAACATCATCAGTGAACCTTGGGTTGCGCAGTCGAACATCGCTTCAGTCAATGCTCCAGAGGATTTCGACGAATGGCCTGTCAGCGGTTTGACGAAGGAACCCAGTGTACAATTTCCTCTACATGCTTGTGCGAAAGATCTCACTCTAGTTTATGTCTCATAGATCCATGTCAAGGCTCCTCGCGTCAGAGAAAGTGCCTTCAGCATGGAGTGCGAGGTATACAAAGGCTGACCTCATTTTTTGATTACTTATTTCTAACAAACGGATGGTTCCATAGTTACTTCAAGCAATCGACATCCCAATTCCTGAAACGGGAGAAATAGGCACGAATCTGATCCTCGGAAGAATTAAGTGTATCCATGTCCGCAATGATGTACTGGACGAAAGAGGCAACGTCGATCCTGGTAAGTTTAAACTAGTTGCGAGGATGGGTGGGACTCTGTACGCCAAAGTCAACGAGGGCTATGATATCTCTCGGCCCAATTGGAAGGAACATGGAGGGCCCATTCGAGAGACGATAGATGCAATTCTGAACACTGAAAAAGATAGGTAGCCCAGTGTATTCCCAAACGTTTCATTCTCGAACTACAACCTTTTTTGTCAAACTGGTATCATCATAAAACTGTTTCAAGTGCTCGGTAACTTTCAAAGCTTTCAAGGCTCTTGTCTTCACATCGAGGCATGCCAAGGGCAAAGTTCCCTTAACCATAGACGGAACCATGTTCGCAGTTCACTGTCACAAATACATCGCCTGTACTACGGTGCAAATTCGAAGATAAATGGCTGGTGCTTTCGCGGCCTGCCAAAGTAGTTTATTGGCTGGAGAGGTCTGAGCAATTTGAGGGATGAACAGTCTTGACACTCTAGGGAGTTAGATTTCTGTACACTGCAAAAGCGACGATTCCAGACACTGGAATAAAATGATATAGAAGTCATCATTTCTGAAACGGGACCTCTGGCATAATCTGGTTTTCACAGTGTATATGACATCGAGTCACGATCCGGGCTCATGACACGGGAATACTCAAGGAATAGCCTAACATTTGAGGTTCGAGCGGTTACAGCCCCAATTGCACATTTCCCAAATAAGTCACGTACCGGAAAAGGTAAACGGTTAAGTCTTCTTTCCTCAAGAATTTTTTACTCCATTCTTTACCTGCATAGGCAATTTGCTTTGCAAGGTGGTCATGATTGTCTTCCCCATACAACCCTCCCCGAAAGAACAATAGCGTGTCATAGAGATCAGAATAG
>QLOM01004744.1:0-12228 GCA_003313785.1 Termitomyces sp. MG148 | reverse complement strand
CGCTAGTTGAGAGGGAGTCCGGGCAGGGTCCCAGAGACTTAGTTTGTTTAAGGAAAATTTAGTAAAGGAAGAAAGGTGCTTAGCAATCTAAGCCGTGTCGCCTACGAGGCGCTAGGGTGCCAATAGTCGGCAAGGACTTGGCGACGTAACGTAGTCGAAGTGTGCTCGTATAGCACCTAGACAGTCGGCAAGACTGGCGAAGAAGCGGCAAGCTTAGCGTAGTCGGTAAAGATAGTAAGTCCCTTGGCGACTTCGATGAACTTAGTGCGCGCAAGTTGTGATCTGAACTGTGGGGATGGAATTCGATGCTCCTAAGACAAAATATGTACAATATTTATGGGTGCTAAGTCGCCGTGTTAATTAAACTATAAGTCGCTAAGTAACAAAATGGGGAACGGATTATGACAAGAAGAATAGAATGTGAAATAGCTAACCCGCGGCGTCTATCAGTCGGCAAGCGCTAAGTCACCAAGTGAGCACTGAAAGCAGTCAAATAAACGGTGACTATCCTGGGGTCTGAAACCATCAAGGGGGCTGGCGTCGCCAAGGTCGCTAAGCGTCGGTAAAGGTAAGCGTCGCTAATCGCTAGGCACCGGGGCTGAAGAAGTGGCGCCCTGCTGATGGCCGTCGGCAAGTCGTTAAACGCTTAATCTTTATAAGTTGCCGGCTATCTTTGATCGGTGACCTGTTATCGAGCCCGAGGTCATGTGTGTCAGTCAGGTGAGCGAGCCCCATGGTCTGGTAGTCCCATGCGCTAAACATCTCGTGGTCGCCTAGTCATGTGTCGTTCGCGTCGCGCCTGGTCGCCTGAGTGAGCCGCCAAACTGTTATCAACAAAAGTCGTTAATTATAGCTTTGCTGCGCTGAGCCCAGCCCCGGTCTTATCACCGGTGTGGCATATGGCGCACTGTCCCGATATGGTAACGTCCCCGGTATGTCAAGGCTGAGTAAGTCACCTGCTCAACAAACTTCAACCTCCAAGTTTCATGACGATTTCAGGAGGAACTCCAGAAGATAGAAGTTGCACTGTGCCTCCAATGTGATAACTGTGTCCACTTGTTATCAGTAAGTTTGCGTTGGAAAATATCTTGTCTTGTATGTTCAAGAAATCGTGTTTCAGTAGAGGTGAAAATGGCAGATCTGAGCAAGGTTTGAAATAAGCAAAAAGCAGGCTGTTCAACGGGAGGTTGTTCAACGTCAGATGGTACTCGAGGGCTTTCACGGGACAAAAAAAGTCATTTGTGGCCGTCAAGATACAATCAGATCCTGTTGATCATGTAGTTTTTGTCCAAGGGATGTGAAAAATAATCACTTGTCGGTCAGATACAATACGACAAGAAATATTGCAATCTTGGGTGACGTTGACAGAATGGGAAAATTTGTTCCTGCTAGTGACTAAGACTTCTCCTAAACAACGACATCCCCAGAAAGCGCATAGGGCTGCAGCCCAGATTGCAGCCCCTTTTGGAGAAAAGATGTCGATATTCTGTGATAAAGTATGTAAGTGTTTTTTGGTAATTGCATTCCGTGGGGGTCTTTGTAGAGGTTCACCCGATTTGTCCGCCGCCTTCTGCAGTGATTTTAACCAAAAATCGTGGCCAAACCATTTAGCTCTGTTGAAGCCATGCCATAGACAAAGTCCATTTATCCAATTGTGGATACACTGTTCTGTGACCGAACTGGATGCATCGGCAATGAAAGCGGCAAGAAGGGTAGGTGATGCAGGCATTTGTAAATTTTCAGAGATGTGATTACAATCACAGAACTGTGTAAAACGCAGCAAGCCAGCACCATAAGCTTGTCTTGTAGATTCTGACACAGAATTTAATAAATTATAGAATATCTGGGAATGTAGATGTCTGGGAACGGATTTGTCGAGCTCGTCCTGTAATCTATAGGAGTGTGGTGTGGTTCACAGTAGGACTTGGAACCCAAGGACAAAATGGCGAAGGATTGTATTTATTCATTTCTCGTGGATTATGGGGACTAGTTTTACATATTCGGTTGGCTGCCTTGTTTTGATGATTGGTGGAACCAGAAGTAAGCACAAGGCCTGAAAGTTGTAGTGTAGATTTGCTGAAAGAAATCAAGGGAGAAGGTTGTGTTTCAGAGTCTAGAAATGGATGAAGTTTGCGTGAATGGGAGGTAAATGCATTTGAACCTGGGAGAGGAAAATTTTTGTTCTCTTTGTGACGAATATTTAGAAGTTGAGTGTTCCGAGCATTAGGACAAGATTTGTCCCAAGTGAATGTGGATGTGCATGGAATATCTGCATCACTGGTAGTGTGTGGTGCTACCTGGCAGTTGCAGTTATTTGGTGACATCAAAGGCGTCAAGAATGTCATTGGGTAAATCAAAGTCCTGATGTAAAGCGAAAGCAGGAGGACCTGACTGTCCACCCAAGAGCGGATTGGCTAGATTGTCGAGTGAAGCAATATAGGTGAGAGAACAATGAATGAGACATTGGTAAAATACTGCATAAGTACGTCGGTGTCGAGGAAAATGCCGACTGACTTCACCAACGTCATAAAGTTGTCATATCATATCGATTTCTCCATTATTTCAAAAACCATTGTATTACTATGACAAAATTTGTGCGTCATTTCTTACGAAATCTCAGACCCAATAGGGGTATTTGTACCACATGTACACTGAAGTTCAAGTCACTTTTGGCTTGTTAACTTCAGGTACGATTACTTTATTTAACTCTGTCTTTCAATATAATTAATAAAAATTACTTTTGGCTTGTTAACTTCAGGCATAAATTGTATTGAACCTCTCAATAAATTATTTTGCGCTATGCTGTGACAGGTTATGGGCCCCGATGTTAGCGAGTTAACTTTGGAAACCTTGCAGTTTGCGAAATTTAATGGGACAAATTACCATGTATGGTTCGATAATATGAAGGCGGCCTTACAAGCAAAGTCACTATGGGGAGTCGTGTCTGGGCGTGAACACTGCCCCCCTAAACCTCCATCCGAATATCCAGGACTCATGAAGTCTATGTGTCCTGCTGAGGACCAACCTTCTGTCTCTGTTAGAAAAGATGGACAGGAACTCATCAATGTTCTTCAATCCAAGGAATATATTGCCTGGGATCAAGCTAATGACAAGTTTGAGCATTGGCTGAATAAGGACGATGCCGCTATGGACTTAATTTGCAATGCTATTGAATACACCCAGCGCAAATCTATTGTTTCCATTACTTCTTCCTACCAAATGTGGGAACATCTACGCCAAAATTACGTTGACCAACAGAGCGGTGTCAACGTACATTATTATTACCAGCAGCTGTACGCCAAGAAATGGGTGGGCAATACTTCAATGTCCGACCATATTAGATTCTACCTTAATATCCGGCGTCGCTTCCTCAAAGCCAACCATCGCATTGACGATTATACAATAATCAATGCTATTCTTTTGTCCCTGCCTAAAACTCCGACCTGGGAAGTTGTTAAACAAAATCTATTATATCGAGGCAGCTCCCTTACCCTCGACACCGTCACGGCTGAATTAATGTTGGTCTCCGAACGTGTTAGCCACGAAGAAAATTCCAGCAATAAAACCTTATCATTCGTTGCAAAATCAAATAGTTATTCCAGTGGGAGCAGACCCAAGACCAAACCTTACAAAAATAAGCCGAAGACCAAACGCAAACCCAAGCCGGATGATACTTGCCATAACTGTGGCGAGAAAGGACACTGGAGCCCAAAATGTCCAAAGCCTAGACGACAAAAAATCACTGGAAGTGCTAACGTGGCGATAATGAATTCAACCAGCGCCAGTCGAGAAGTTGGAAAAGTACTTATGGCCTCAAATGAAGGGATGCCATCCGGTTTACTTCTTGACAGTGCCGCCACCTGCCACATGATAGCCGATCGGTCATATTTTGATGACTATACTCAAGTAACCGATCAGCATATTTCAGTGGGCGGCTTGAACGTACTAAAAGTCGCTGGAGTTGGCTCAATCTGTTTCCGAACAAATGTGGCTGACAGTGCCAATGACATTTGGCTTTGTAAAGTTCTCCACATTCCTACTCTAGGGGCAAATTTGATTAGTATGGGGCTTCTTCAGCGTGCTGGCGCTACTATTAAAGGGCTTTGCTATGGCATTTGCTTATCTTGGGATAATCAAGAGCTTCTCCATGCTAACCTGATTGGATCTCATGGAACTCTGTACCGTATTGAATGCATGGCTATCAGATACATAGATAACCAAGAAGCTTACATCGCTAGCAAATTGACCATGCGTTTGTGGCACCGTTGCCTGGGCCACACAAGCCCCCGCATCATAAAACATATGGTTGACAAAAATCTAGTATCCGGACTTATTATAAAGTCGCCGCAGGAGTTCGACCATCTCTGTAGTGCTTGTGCACAAGGGAAATCTGCTCGCCCTCCTTTACCCAAGCGAAGTAATGCTAAATATAGCAAAAATGAATTGCTTGTCATGGACCTCACTGGCCCAATGAGTGTGCCTACTTGGGATGGAAACAATTACACACTAGTGGTTGTTGAAGCCAGCTGTCGCTACCCCACCGGGAGATTGCTCAAAAGGAAGGAGGATGTCGGTGACTCAGCCCACAAGATTATTGCCAGATACGAGCGCAAATCAGGCCAGCATGTTAAAATCATCAGAACAGACACTGGCAGTGAATTTGTGAACTCAGCAATGAACTCATTCTGCTCACAAAATGGCATAAAACATGAAACTATGAATCTGTATTGACCAGAGCAGAATGGCATTGTGGAACGGGCCATTGCTATATTTATGGAGATGACGCGTTGCATGATACATGGAGCCAAAATGGACCTTTGATATTGGGGAGAAGCATTCCTCTATGGCATGTATATTTGTTCAATCATGCCAACCTCAGCGCTCAATGGAAAGATCCCCTATACAGAATGGTTCAGTTCCAAACAAAAACCTGACCTATCACACTTAAGGGTTTTTGGCTCGCTTGGATGGGCTCACGTTCCAAAGGAGGTACGTCATGGGAAGTTAGAGTCTAGGGCAGTGCATGTTCGCATGCTGGGTTGGTGGGCTGATGAAATGAAGGGTTATAAATTGGAGGACCTTGAAAGTGGAAAACTCATCACTTCACGAGATGTTCAGTTCCACGAGGATAATACGCCCAGTGAACTGGCTCAAGTAGAGTTGGGATTAACCCAGTCCAGCCCTGATGAGATTGATGAGTTTGTGGACACTGCAATCTATCCAGAATCTGACAATCCGCGACAAGTCTCTTTGCCATCTCAACCATCCCATCCTTTGACCCCTGTCAGTACGCCTCAACACAAATCAGTTGTTACTGAATCCAACGATGAACAAATGATTGGAGACCTTTTATATCCATCACCTCCATGCCCCAGCACACCCACTTGCTTGTCTAGCCAGCTGGATATGCCTCCAGCACCTCGAAAAACCAAAAAATGGGACGACTTACCCAAGAGGCAGCCATCAACTCATGAACACCGCCTACCTAAACGTTATCGACTTGAGGAGGCACCTGAAACATTGACCAACCATTCAGCTTTTGTGGCAATATCCGGACCTTCCATTTCCGAGGCCATGAATTCTCACCATGCTGACGAGTGGAAACAGGCTATTCAGTCCGAATACAACCAGTTGGTCAACAAGAAGGTATTTGAGGAGGTGAATGTCTTGCTTGATGGAAAAAAGGTGGTGGGCAGTAAAATCATCTTGAAAGAGAAGCTCGACGAATATGGGAATCATGTAAAATTCAAAGCCCGCGTGGTTGCACAAGGATTCTCCCAAGTTCCAGGCATCAACTTTGATGAAACCTTTTTCTCTGTTGCCAAATTCACAACCCTGCGAGTTTTCTTAACTCTTGCTGCTATACTGAACTTTGAGGTACATCAAATCGATGTGATCGGGGCTTACTTGGAGGGAAACCTTGATCAAGAAATCTATATGAAAGCACCAGAAGGTATGGGGCACAAATGCTTTTGGAAGCTTCAAAAGGCCATATATGGCTTGAAGCAAGCGGGGAGGAAATGGAAACAGTGTCTTCATGAAGTCCTAATTGGCCTTGGTTTCAGACCGACTCAATCCAACAATTGCTTATACGTCTACTGATCCAATGGCAAAATTGTCCTCATTGTCTTGATCTATGTTGACAACATGACCATAGCTGGTAAAAACATACTCAAAATTATCTCATTCAAAAATGGCTTGTCCAAAAACTTTGACATAACTGATCTTAGAGAAATCCACTACATGTTAGGACTTCAAATCACCCGTGATTGAAAGAATCGAACCATCTATTTGAATCAAACTTCCTACATCAATTCTATTCTTAAACATTTCAATATGGGTGATTGCGCTCCAATCTCGACTCCCATAGTCTCGAACCATCAGCTTTCCCTCCTTCAGGCACCTACCAGCCAAATCAAAAAGAACTCGTATTTGGAATATGCCAAAGGGATAAACTATCTGTCTCTTGTTGGGTCCCTTTTGTACACCATGCAAACTCGACCAGATATCCAGTTTGCTGTTGGACTTGTGGCTCAATTTGCAGGCAACCTGGGCATTCCTCATCTTGCTGCATGTAAACGCATTCTCCGGTACCTCAAAGGGACCAAAGATTATAACCTTAAACTTGGTGGACATGCAGACGGAGAAATTTGATTGGTTGGATGGAGTGACGCTAATTGGGCAGGTGACCTCTACGATCGAAAATCTATCAGTGGATGGAACTTTAGCTTGAATGGAAGTTCAGTATCTTGGTCTTCAAAAAAGCAACCTGTTGTCGCAACTTCAACTGTCAAAGCCGAGTATATTGCCTCGTCTAACGCCACAAAGGAAGCCATATGGATTAGGACCATTTTGAATGAGCTCAATTATCCGCAAACCTCTGCCACTATCCTATACTCCAATAGCGCTGGCAGTATTGCATTATCAAACAACTCAGTTTCTCATTCACGCGCAAAACATATCGACATCCGATATCACTTCATATGAGACCACATTGCCACAAAAGACATTGAGCTATGTTACATGAATACTAAAGACATGATTGCGGACATCTTGACCAAAGCATTGCCTTGCGATGCCTTTATCAAATGCCGCAAACGACTTGGAATGACTTGGGTATTGTCATCGTTGAGTGGGAGTGTCGAGGAAAACGCCGACTGACTTCACCAACGTCATAAAGTTGTCATATCATATCAATTTCTCCATTATTTCAAAAACTATTGTATTACTATGACAAAATTTGTGCATCATTTCTTACAAAATCTCAGACCCAATAGGGGTATTTGTACCACATGTACACTGAAGTTCAAGTCACTTTTGGCTTGTTAACTTCAGGTACGATTACTTTATTTAACTCTGTCTTTCAATATAATTAATAAAAATTACTTTTGGCTTGTTAACTTCAGGCATAAATTGTATTGAACCTCTCAATAAATTATTTTGCGCTATGCTGCAACAGTCGGACACACAAATTAATGGGAACAGCGGGACTGCATCCTTTAGAATGAGCTCCAATAGCCCCTAAACTGTCTGAGAAAATTTTCAAATTGCAGTCTCAGAAATTCAATTGGCACAGAAAATAAGAGAGGATTTTGATTGCTATAGTCTTTAACCAGCAGATGTCACATCCTGGTTTTTTCCAGTTGCACTTTAGACGTAGAGCATACCAGTAATGGTTGATGATAATACCTATGCCCCAAGAGGTTGATGTGTCCACAAAAATACCCAAGTCAACAAGATTTTGCAAAGGATGTAATTGGCAGAAGGCTTCTGAATTTGACAGCTTCTCTGTTGAACTCTACAGTTACTTTTACCTTCCTCATATGGTTATAGCTTAGTCATTGTCTATGACAGCACGTGTCCTTTGACTTACTTCCTCAGTTCATTCCACCATTCGGATTGACACTGAGGAAGTAAGTTATGCATACATTCAAGTTTCTATTACTTATCACTGACTACTGTTGTAGTACTATTCTTTCTTCATACAATAGGTATGAAATATAGTTTGTTCCACTATTTGGGTTGACACTAAGGAATAGTATTCTTTCTTTGTACAATAGTGGTTCTAGGTATTGGGCTGGCAGATTATAGGCATCCTTCTTGGATAGCCACGCATTTTACTGGACCACAGAACAACTCTCTTTGCACTTCCTCTCACTGGACTGTCTTGTTTCTCTCTGGGAGTTCTTTCTAAGCATTTTCTTGTTGTATCTCTAGCCTTTCAGGGCTTTTGAGTGCAATGGTGAATCCCTTTGCTTTGCATTTGTCTTCATCCCCTCAGGCCCACATACCGGCACCGGGTTTGGTCCCTTGGGTCAGCACGCAGGGTGGTAACACTCAATCTGAATTTCCACATCATGATCCTCCTTCTTATCTTTTTTCTTTGTCCTTGAACTTGGATGCTATGCTTGTTTCCGGTGCATATAGCTGCATTCCCAAGTTTCATTGTTGTTTCCAAAACCATTTTCATCCTCCCATGCCACATACAGCTGGCTAGCCTTCTTTTCCTACTCCTATTCCTTCTGCTATTCTGTCTAGTTTCTGTCCTCTCTTTGCTCCTGCTCTGGTCCATCCTCTGCAACTACTTCCTGATTTGGTTGGTCCGAGTCCTGTCCCAGCTTGTCCAGTATCTGGAGCACCACCTCTCCAGCCTTTTTTTCCTCCTCATACCTCTTTGTTTCGCTGTTTGACGGATTCCAATATAAATTTTCCTTGTTCCTCTTTTCAATGCAACGTTTCTGTTCCTCCTTTGCCGGTTCTGTCAGGGGACTCCTCATTTCTTCCTTCTTTCACTCCTTATTCCTTCATTCTTCCTCTATTTATTTTCTTATTTCTGCTGTCACTCTTTTACTTTACTGCTTCTTTTCTTTCAACACTAACTATTAGTACTATTCTCAGCCCTTGAGGTGCTCTGGTTCTTTAGTTATCATTCAAACAAGTGTAGCCAACGCTTCCAGAGGCTTAGTCATCTTGAGGCTAGCCTCCAAATTACTAAGCAAGTCACATGAAACATGTGCATGACCTCTGGCAATGGCAATTCTGAGTTTTTGATTATTTTTGGAGATTTTCCTTTTTTAGATTATAAATTTTATTGTGGCTTTTGTCATGCTATACAGTTACTTCCCATGCTTCTGGAGCCTTAGAAGCGTCACTCCTGGCATAGGGAATCCCTAGACTTGTTCTCTTTGGATTTTCCTCTGCCAAGTGAGTAGTTATGGTTGTATTACCTAAATATACTTTGAATTTTCCTCTGCCAACTGTGTGACTGAGCCATAGCCTCCAGAAGTTGCCCTTACACCCCCCGAAGGATTCTGGGGAGGTCCCCTTTGAGGGGGTCCCCCAGGCGGAGGACTCCCCGGACCTCCCAGGAGTTGGGGACAAGCGATTGGAGCGTTCCCACCGCAAGGTGCCCCCGGCAACCACTACTATTACTACTATAATGCCAGTGGCCCTGCGAGGAACGACAATGATCAGGGTGCTGAAGTACGTGACACCCTCGCTCAGGAAGGATGCCTGGATATCCAGAAGCCAGAGATGTTTAGCAGTTGTAACCCCTAGAAGTGGTGTACTTTCCTTGTGCAGTGCCTCAACACCTTCCAGGAAAAGGCACACACATATACCAGCAACCGGGCCCAAGTGGCGTTTGCCTCATCATACCTCCAAGGCATTGCCCTCAACCACTACACTGCTGTCCTCTGCTACAATCCCCATCACCCCCTATTCTCCAATTAGCAGGCATTTATACAGGAGTTCTTGGAAAAGTTCAGCATATACGACACAGTCACCGAAGCCGAGAAGAACTTGGTAACCTTGAAAATATCCCCCGATAAGCAATACACCGCTTTCATTGTGCAATTTGAGAAGGAGGCTTACAAGACGGGTTGGAACTATAACACCCTTTGGTTCCAATTCCACAGTGCCCTGCCGGAACGCATTCATAGTGTCCTCCACATTGCACCAAAACAGCCCACGTATGAGGGCCTCAAAACCCTTGTCATTCAAATTGACCAACACTATTGGGAAGACCAGGCCATCCTAGCAAATGCCTGCCGCCCTGGAGATACGTCAGCTGCGTCGGGAGGCTCCAAGTGGCCCCGCCCATTGTTTCCCCGCACCCCCACCAGTAAACTCACCGCTCAGCCAGGCAACCCTCCTCCTGCTCTGGGAGCACCTGGCAAGGACCGCAACCTCTGCTTTGTGCCACGCTCCATGGCCCAGTTACAGGCTGTGGAGCTGGAGGAACTAACTGGTGAATCCCATGAGGCTGACACCGACTCCCGCAATGACCTGACTAATAATCCCAACAAGGAGGAGTTCCTCAACACAAATCAGGCTTGCAATGTGGGTCGTCTCTGAGTTGCCGTGCCAGAGGAGACAAAGGAATTTAGGAGGAGTAAAGGACTCTGCCTGCTCTGTGGCAAACCCAGACACTTTGTCCAGGAGTGCCCCAAGCGCAGCGCTCTTGGCCATGCTGTCTGGGTCATCAACGGCGACAAGTACAAGTTCCAGTACATGGAAAACAAGACTGCAACTTAGCGGACCCCAAAGACATGCTAAGCCGTGGAATCAACATTGACGTCTTCTTGGCCCCAGTTATACAACTCTGTGCACTGGCTCTCACTCTGGACACATGTACTGCTGCCCTAACTTCCCGCTCCTCCCAATTCTTCCTTCTCCACACTACTCTATTTCCCCCTTCCTCCTTCCCCTCCACCCCCACACTTGTCAACAGCGATGCAACTGACAACTTTGTGGACAAATCCTGGGCTCACCAAGCCTCACTCCTGCTCATCCACTTCCTCCACTCCATTGGACTCTGCCTCTTCAACGGAGAAACCTCCTCCACGGGGAGCATGACCCATTACTCCATCGTGCCCCTCACCTTCAAAGACAGCACGACGCAGGAGCTCAGGATGCTAGTCACAAAACTCCACTAGTCGGCCCCGCTTGTCCTTGGACTCCCATGGCTCCACTCTACCAACTCAAAAATTGACTGGCGCTCCCTATCCATGAGCCTCAGTCAAGACGCAAGCCTTGGGCCCCACTCCCATACCATCTCTTTCCACCTTCCTCTCCCCCAGTCCTCTGCAGTCTTTACAGGTAAACTCCATTCCAATTTGGCAAAATCTTTTGTTGTTGACATGACGCTCTGGTCAACCCAAAAAACCTACCTGGTCCTAATTGACAGCGGAGCCACTGGAACATTCATCAGCATAAAATTTGAGCTCCCAGGAAAACCGCTGGACACTCCCATCGACCTCTTCAACGGACAACCCACTGTAAGGGGACGCTCCATTGTGGAATGCCAAGCAGATGCAACGACCGCTCAAGCCCACCACCAAGGGGAGCGAGCATTGAGCGAGCACAGTGACAAGCAGCTGGCAGGCAAGAGGACAGGCCACCGACAAGGGATGGAGCCAGAGGGCAAAGACAGAGAGCAAGGTCATCACTGAGGAGCTTACAGTTATGCTGGTGTGTAGACGCAGAAGCAATGCTATTGCTAGGACTGGGGATGTTCCATCCACCAGTCCTACTTATATACTACATCGGACACACTATGACTACGACGTATTGACTAATAGGGCCGGTATGTACTAAGCACTACTGAGTAAGCAATAATCAGCATGAGTAAGCCAGCCAATAGCATAAAGGCCTGCTGGCAAGTAGAGTGGGTCCGAAGACCAGCTGATCTGTCAGATAATGATGCCGAGACGGGAAGGGAGCCGGATAGGGCTGGAGCGGTCTGGATGGTGGCTAGATAGGGGTGCCAACGTCAACACAGACTAAGCAAGGCTAGAGTGGACAGTCCAAGGACTTGTCCCCTGATATCCACCCCCTCGGGACCTATCACTCACCAGCATACCAACGTTGTCACACTCACAAACAGCCTCTTGTTTCCCATGGATCTCCTAGTCACGCAACTGCACAGGTCCACCCCCATAATATTGGGACTCCCGTGGCTCTGGGCCACCAACCCAGACGTGGACTGGAGAACCATGATGATGACGTTTGACATGGGAGATGCGCGCTTAGCAGCAAGCATCTCCCTGAGGTCCCAACACAACCCGACCATTGAAGACAAAGCCGAAGGAGACCCAAAAGGGGAGGGTAGTGACAATCGCCTCAAGACTACAGACCTCAAGACCCCCTAGGTAGGACTCCCCCTTCCCCCTTCCAAAGCTAATTCCAACAATCACCTTGACTGCCGCGAACCCAAACTCCCCCTTC
>QLOM01004735.1:0-22455 GCA_003313785.1 Termitomyces sp. MG148 | reverse complement strand
TTCCATACGCGTTTTGAAGTGTCGACTAAGGAGTGTTCTCTACACATGTTGTCAAGGGGTTAGTAACAGAGAGTGAGGAGGAGAGGAAAGGTTCAGGGAATTTCGAGGAGCCGGGGTGACAGGGAGACGACCCCAGGGAGAGAGAACCAATCCGGATGACTGTCAAGATTTGTACATTGCTAAGATATAAATTGCACTGTAACAAACACCAACAACGTAGAGGAACGGCGAAAGCCGTCTTGAGTGGACGGGAAGAGCGCGGCAGAAAGTTAGACCGATCCAGAGGGAATCTCGACTGATCCAAGAACACCCTACATATTGCGAAACATAGCTGGCGCTGTGGACGATTCTTTGGCTTTTGGGGGCTTGACAAGTGCTGCACAGAAAAACCTTGATCTATTCCGGGTTTCGGAACATTTGCAGTTGCAAAGTTTGCATGCCATGGTTGGCCGGATACGGATTTGTGCAATGATGCATGACGCGGCATCGTAAGGTAGGATTATTCATCGTAGAACTGTTAGAAGAGAGGTTGTACAGTCCACATTCCTGTTGTTTGCACTCATTGAGCAGGCCTAAAGGTATGTCTCGTCTGATGAGATAAGAGATGATATATTTGTGCAAGGACGTACACATATTCGACATTCCGCACATACCCCTCTAGTGTGAGATGCTGGCGCCACCATTAGACCTTTGTTACATTCATGAATCGCAGCCGACACCTCACGATGCCTTCGTCTTACATATGTTATTAACACGGTAGGATCACCAGTGGGAAGGTCATACCTGACAAGTCTAGTTGACCAAAGCCCTAAACACCGCCTACTTCCTCCTCCCCTTCGATTTTACTTTCTGCCTCCACCCGTCGGCATCCTACGCGTGGCAGCAGCAGCGACACTATCCTGTGTGACACCACTGCCCTGCGCCCTGCACCCTTTCCCAGGCGCCGACGCGCGCTCTGACTTTTTGAGCCACCGCTCAAGGTTCGGCAGAAGTCCCAGGCACGACACCAGGCAGGACACGCTTCGCGCGTGGTTTCTTGGGCGTACGATTCGTGCTCGTGCTCGTGCGGCGGGACCGCAGACAGCACATACTGCGCGGAGCGCATGGAGGTACCCGGTGGAGAGTAAGTCTGTGCGCCGCGGGGTTCATGAGTATATCTGTGTGTGTTCTTCTGAATCTGGTTCAGCAGATTCAAGGAGCTGGGTGTAGAGCTCTGCAGCGTGGTGGTACGAGCCTGTGCGGTAGTCGATCTGTGCGAGGAGATGCGCGCTGGCTCTGTCGTCGCCATTGTTGAGGACGCAAAGAGCATCGTCCTCGCGCTGTAGGGTGTACGCGAGCTCGACGCGGGGGTGAGCGCTGTCGTACGACTCGGTGTGGCGGAGCTTTGTGTTGTGCGTCTTCTGCGGAGGACTAGTCGATTACTGACGGTCTTGAGCGCGTTGAACATGTGACCGCAGTCGATGGACAATGATGGTCAGTCTCACGTGAATTCCCGCGCCTACAGTGATTTCTTTATTTACAACCCACCTCCACCCAGAGCATACTTTCCTCAGCGGGTATTCGCCTTAGTTACACTCCGAGTGTAATACCACGCACCGCACAGCATGTAGTTTGCTCTGTTTTAGTTATACGGAGTATTTGTTACACTAACGCGGCACGAGTAAGGTATCCGTCATCCGCGCACGGAGCACAGCGCAGGCGAGTGGCCCGCCCTCCCGGCGGCCATCTGTCACGCATTTTCGGTCATCCTATTGACCCAGCCCAACCTCTAGCCTCCTAGCTCCTCAGAACGCGCGACCCGACTCCAAGTTATTTTCAGCAAAACTTGTCAAACACAACCAAAGTCATCCGCATTTTCAAAACGCGATTCCCGTAAGTATCATTATGAAAACAGCTGTAACACTGACAAAATAATTTTCAATCCAGCCCTAGCTGCGACGTCAAAATATTTGTGATGTCTTCTCTCTTCGAAGACTTCCTGGAAGAGGAAGACTTGATGCCTTGGCAACTTTTTCCAAACATACGAAGATTTATGCCCAGCTTTGAACTTCAGGCGGACGAAAGGAGATCACTGGCAGACTCGACTGATCAACGCTTATGGCGCACGATATCAAGTCAGCGAGAAAACATCGGTCCGTCATGATCCTCTCTGGTTAAAATAGAAGTTATTGATATTCAGGATCTCCGCAGTCCGATGTATGTCTTCCGTTGTCAATCCTGAAATACTGATTGAGGATTAGGCTTCACGCTTTCCGCCGACGCCGTTCACGCTATTGAGACCGAGTTGAAAGATCTAGAGATAGAAAGGGCCAAGGTTTTCTTACTGTTCCAGCTTTTGCGATCTTGACTTACGGACACCCTAGTCGAAAAATTCGGCGGTTGTTTCCGCAGGTGTTGTCGCCAACCGACTCAAACGTTCAAATCAGCGACCGACTTCTGACCAAGTTTCTGTGCTAAAGACTTTATTGACGCAGAAGAATTCAGAACTCGCGAAAATCGAAAGTGACCTGCTTAGGCTTCAGCTTAAGATCAATGATGACATTGGCGCAGTGAAAGAACTTGAACGAATCAAGGCCGGAAAACAGTCCGAAGCAAATTCCTACGAGTCATGGCTTGTCTCTGCCCGCCTTCTTCCATTAGAGGTTCTCGCCAGGATCTTCCGATATACCATATACTACCGCGGGCCGTCGATACAGCGAACGTCCCCATTCTCATTATCCCATGTGTGTAGTACATGGCGAATTTCAGCACTGGGCTGTTCCAGTTTTTGGAATGATCTTGAACTCCGACTGTCTACTATTCGCAAGCCGAATATTGCTTTATTGTTTGATCTATGGTACGGCCGGGCTAATCGTCACCGTCCGCTCTCACTTAGCCTCAAAGCTGATGAATTCACCGATGAAGACGTAGCTTTGAATCTCGCTTCACATATCACAAAGTTCTCTCCTAGAATGACCACGGTTTCTGTCGAAATGTGCGGTGGTCCGCAATCATTGACAGCCTTCCTTGTTTCACCGGGAGGCTCCTTTTCCAATTTGGAATCGTTGACAATCATTGAAACTGACTTCACGGCTGAAGCAGATTCCTTGCCTGTCACTGTCTTTGATCATTCTCCCCGTTTACGTGAAGTTACGCTCCGTATCCCGCGAAACATGTTCGAAGGCGACTCTCGACTTTTCCTTCCTTGGACTCAGCTCACCCACCTTCACGTAGGAGGCCCATTATTGATCCAATCATTCGCAATTATCCTTTTTCAATGTACCCAACTTCAGGCCGCATCCTTTCATGACATCAACTTGGCAGACCGTTCAGATACTCGCGAGCCTATCATCCCACCTTCTCCTATTGAATTCCCGCATCTCACGGATCTCCGGCTTAGGATCAACGGGCCATTCTTCTCGCATGATATATCAGAAGTACTCGAGATGATGCTGCTTCCAAATGTCAATAACCTCAATTTGGCAGGGTCCACTTTCTCTTTCTACAGCAGAAATGACTATTTATTCCCCGTCGATTTCTTAATCTCTCCGTGGAGCAAGTTACCGCCTATCCGCCACCTGCTACTCGCGTATGCGGATATTAGTCATGAAGAACTGCTTTTAACACTTGTGGCGTGCCCTTTATTGGAAAGTCTCACTGTCTGTCTCGATAGTATAAGCCCGATAGCATTGCTGAAAGACTTGACGCACAATAGGCTCAACGGTGAATCCGACCCAGCACTATCCCTCTCCAACTTGACGTCTTTTACCTTCGCATGTATTATCTTGGGCTACGAGGTTGACAATGAATTCGATCCCGACGCTTTTAGTGAAGCATTCATTGCACTCATTACCTCTTGGATAACCGACTCGAAGCGCAGTCGTCCACTCCAGAAGATCTCGCTTTTTGTCTGTCATGACGATTTACACGAGAGGATAGATCGTAACGAGGAAGCGGTTGAGATATTCAAAGAAATTCGCGAAACGATTCAGAAGAAACTCGTTGGACTCTTGGACGCCTCTATCTTTACTGCAACGCCAATTAGTGACTGCGATAAGTTGCTTTCTAAATTTGGGTTTGAAAAACGTAGGATCGTATGATGTTCTTATTGACAGATACACCTGTCACAGAGTAACTGCGTCTGGACGCGTCGTATTGGATATTAGCGTGTACCTATCACGTGGGTTCGGCTACGCTATGTTTTCTTTGTTTGCCACACCTCAGTTCGTTCCGTATCAACGTGCACGGAACTACCTTACTCATTTCACTTACCTAATGGTGTTGTCTTAATCTAGGTAATTAATCTTTAGTTCGTTCTGTATCAACGTGCACGAAACTGAGTGTCTTAATCTAGTCAATACCGTCTATCTAGCACACGTCGATACTTGATAACACCCACCTTTATCCGTTCAATTAAATTTAAATCAGGATTATCTGCACTCACTTATACGATTGCCTATGAGGATTATATAACAGTTTGATTGATCCTCAAGTCTCAATTGTGAATATTTATGTTTCTGGTCCACTTATGCAGTCAAATACGGGTAGATCGCAGACGGAGGTTAATCCAGAAGTTATATGCTACTAGATCGAGAAAGAATATATGGCTACTCCAGGATATAACATGTTCCGTGTACAACTCAAGATAGATTAACCTGTGGCTACGATGAATGCCTTCCATTTTCATGTCTCTGCGCGCTCAATACTTCCTGGTTTGATGAAACTCCCGTGGTATCAACTTACGTGCTCAGACCTCATCAAGCCTACGTCTTTACAAACCTTCTCTTGTAGTTCCAGACCTGGGCGCCCGGTTGCTCCCTCCTACTGTATGCTGCTGAATTGACGTGCTTATTCCAGTATTTGTAGCGCTGTCTCGAAGTTTTATCTTTCAAGGTTAGAAACGGTCGGGATATGACTGCAGAGACGTGCATGTATCACGTTCTCTTTCTTTGTTTCTACTCTTGCCAATAAACATTCACCATAGCCTTTGCAAGATTGGCCACCCCATGTCATACGATAGCACCAGTACTTTAGAGCCTTTCTTCCATTCTAAAATATCGAAGGAACTTATTCTGTGCCTTCATTACTTCCCACCAGACGCCACTTAAGACTTTCTCTGTATGCTATCAAAGGATATACAGAATATTCATAACCACTGCCACTTTGAAATTATCTCGTTGACCTTGAGGGTGGCAAATTCGAGACATGATCGATACGGACGTTTTCATCAGGTCTCACCTCGACGTATCTAATTCCATGGACGATGGATCCACTGCATGAGAGCACTGGCGTTCCTTGCGCGTCCTTTCGGAACGAACGCCTACAAGGATGGTTGCCCAGATCGTCAGGGGACATTCGGCGCCTTAAGTCACTATGCCTATCCTACGATTCCTTTACTCCGCAGTACGTCCAATGTTCTACGTAACTGACCGCTCTTCTATGTTTCGCCTGTCTGTTGTATGAAGGAACTAGTTGTGCCGATACATGATTGTGTTGAATCTTCCCTCTTCGTATATCTCTAAATGTTTCTGTAAGCCTAGCAAGAACTGATGGTTCAAGCTTCATGTTCCATGCGCACACCGCGACGTCAATTTTAGATCTTCGACCTACATTGTCCTGGCGTAAATATCTTTAGTAGATCGTATTCTTCGTATACGAGGTAAATGAGCCCTTCATGTGACATCTGCACATAACAAAAAGCTGGTTACTCCGACAATCGCCTCTCTTGATAATGGACCCATAACCAATTATTTTGAGTGTGAACGTGGTATTTGGCTGCGCAGTCGTTCGAATTTCGGCCGCCCTAATCGTGAGGTGATGGTTACACAGTGCTTAACATATTTTGTCTACCAGTCCCTATGACGCTTGCTGAGGGCATGTATGACTGCTCGCCTTGTCTCGGGATGTTTCCCGATCAGAAAAAGCCCAATCCCGAATGGAAACAAAAGGAGATACACCACTGAGATGACGATGCCGACTACTAGCGAATGTTCCGTCCATGCAAAGACCAATAGACCTATGGATAGACACGAAAAGCCAATGACAAGAAGGGTAAACGGAACATATAGGGTGTAGGCAAAGTAGCAGTGGATGAGTCTCGGAGTGATGAGTGAGTGTTCATCCTCTTTTGACGCGGGCCTGCAGCAATTTGAGATTGGCTGTGCAGAAATTCCTTGCTCGACGTCGGGAAGGCCTCCCGAGGGATGAAAACACTGTGACCGTATTCTCTCTGCGGCTCCAAACACGACTTCGAAGTAAGCTCTTTCGTGGGCGGTAAGACACTGCAGCCATCGTGCTGTAAGGAATGCAAGAAGCGCAGACGTTATGCTGAAAACGAAGCCGGCCAGGAAGAAAGAGGTAACGACACTGAAGGCGGTGGTTTCCTCCCGACCGGTATTGATTGTTGTAGACATCACTTGAGCTTGGACGGCTGCCAGAAAAGTGGCCTGTGACAAAATCATGAGCCTACTGTCTCTTGAGCGACAGATTGAGCCACTTAACAGCCAAAGCTAGCAATTCAAAGCCTTTCAGAATGTTCACATAATGACTGACCTCTCCTATATCACATTAGATAGTTAGAGCTGACTTCAACCTTGATGAATTACAGACCTGTCACAGCTACCAACGCGTCTGGATGATGGGGCGCGATGGTATGTAAGCCCATATTGCTGCGAGAAGTATCGTGGAGACAGTCTCGCAGTCACACGTGGCATTGGGGGACGTTCTTTGCCACGTTGACTGCATCATGCCGGGAGAACTTCGAACTCTCGAAGAACAAACAGTCGTAAATTCGGAGATTGACAGCCATTTTCAAATCGATATGTAAGGCATTTGGTTGGGCCAAATATCAAAATTTGGGACCTGCCTCTATCGATTTGAAAACGGCTGGAAACGAGAAAATCATGCGGATCAGGTATTTCACACTCCGATTCGTACTTCCTTCCCTTATGCGTTGGTCCCGGACTCGTGCTTTCTATTCAAGGATGAATTACACGAGAACCACGCTCTAGCTATTGCGACGTTCAAGGCTTACAGGTCTAATGGCGATGTTTGGACAAGTCAGCCACGCAAGGACAACCATTCCCAAACATTACATAAACCTGGCGTCGACGTCATCCTCATTTGTACTCCAACCTGAAAAAAGGTCGGTAGTCGAATATCAGTATATCTTCCATCTACCAATCCGTAATTGATCCTAAACATGCGTAGCTCTCTCGCAATTCTCTCTACTCTTGGTTTTTGTTTACACGCCCAGGCGCAAAATCCTTCCGATCTCATCAATTCCCTCCAAGGCGCTGGATTAACATCTTTGGCGTCAGCCCTTGAACGCGCCAACGAAACACACCAAGGGCAGAACTTGATTAGCCAGCTCTTGAACGGGAATCACACACTCTTTGCACCAGATAACCGAGCCTGTGAGTTATTTTCTTGCAGCTGTCAATCTCTCGGTTGGAGTAGCCTCCTATTGTAAGCCAATATTACAAATGCGGTTCTCTATGTATGAAGCTTTTATCAATCTCGAGACTGACGTCTTTTCCCTAGTTGATGACCCTAATACGCAATCACTTTCCGACGACCCGGCGGGACTGGCAAATGTCCTTGCTTACCATGTACTCCCCGGAAATTTCGTAAGCAGTTCAATGAACTCTTCGGCTCTCGGCAGCGGTGTTCTTCCCAACGTAACCCTTGGCTACACCTTCCTCTCGAACTCGACGCTGGTACAACTCGAAGGGAACAAAACACAGGTTCTCGCGTGGTCACGTAATGATTCTGACGGTCAAATTTTCTTCCTGAACCAGGAGTGCGTTCCCTACTACCATGCATTATCTAAAGCTCGCTAATTGCGTTATCTTCCGCAGTCCGCAGATCAATGTTCTCAACACTTCTATTGTCGGCAACAACCTTCTAGTTGCCTCTATTGATGGCGTGCTACAGCCACCTGGAAATATTAGGACCGTGCTTGACCAGAACAATCTCACATCAGTCCTTGGTTTCTTGAACATGGTCAATGTCCCTGGCTTCTACGCAAACGGCTCCAATGCCACCGTCGATGGTGTTCTTGATGCCAATACAACACGCGGGTATACCTTCTTCGCTCCCACCAATCAGGCCCTTCAAAATGCCAATTCTTCGCTGGCGAGCCTGGCCAATAACCAAACCTCTCTTGCAATTCTCCTTCAAAATCACGTATGTCGCTTGGTAATTTTGTGGATTTATATAACCTTTGTGCAGTATATAAACGGTACTTCATACTATTCGCCCCAGTTGTACAGCGTGGCTTCGAATGGAAGTAACTCGGATTTGAATTCGTCCAATTTTATTTCTGCTGCAGGCGAGCCATTCAGCTTCAACAGCAACTCGTCGGGGACCTTCGTCACTAGTGGGAACGGAGCAAGTGCCAAGATCGTCAAGTCGGATGTGCTCACGGAGAATGGTGTCATTCACGTCATCGACAATGTCCTCGTCAACACGGACAGTGATCCCGCGCGGGCATCTTCTGCGTGAGTACCCGATACTCCGTCGCGATTCGTCTATCATTCTCAACGACTCTTTTACATGATAGATACGCGTCAGCGACCTCGGTCGCCGCACAGTCATCGACTCAAACTGGTCCGATTGGCGGTCTTCCGACTTCGAGCGCGACTAGCACCTCTGGTTCGAATCCCCAACAGAACGATGCGACGAGCATCCACGTCGCGTCAACATGGACACTGGCGCTTGCGGGTTCGTTTGGATGGGGGATGGTTATGTTCGTGTGGGCCTGAGCATTTGGCGTTGAATAATGTCGACATATGATAAGGGACTTTATACACCGTTATTTATTCTGGAGACAGTCTATATCACAACCTATTGTAGACATTTTACGATTAGATATTGTAGAGTACATTAGAATAGAAAATCCAATACTATACGAGAAAACCAGGAAGAAAAACAAAATCTAGGATAACCCATCCGATCTGGATTCAATTTAAACAACATGACGTCAGTCAGCGCTAGTTCTTGAGTAGAACAATCCATAATTATAATGCAGGTTCTGGGATCGTACATCATTACATACTATCCCCATGATACCTGAACCATGTTGGCTTTTTTTCATCGCTTAAGCTAAGAGCTGTGATTTCCTCGAGGAAAGTTGTGCTACGTCCGAGCCGATAGAGCATACAGGGGCTCGTAGTTATATATGCGTTTAACATCATGATATCCAAATTTGCTACTGTACATTTCCCGCTTGTTTCCCGCAACAAAAGATGATGACTTGTTTTTTTTCCCGTTTGTTTTCACACAAAGACGTAGTCTTTCATTCTCCCTCCTCGGCTGATCTATAGATTGTAGACGAACCACGCTGAGCGATCACCAAGACCTGGGCTTTCATCTTCGCGAGAGGTTGTGGCTTTCATGACGGCCTTTTTCTTATTCTGGAAGCTGAAGTAGGCGATGATGACTATCGTTATGATGACAGTGAGCACAGATAAGACGAGTAACGTGATAGTGGCTGTCGTGTAAAGAGGAGGTGGTGAGAGTGTGCCAAACAGCCATGTTACGAGGATTCCACCGAAATTGCTCATACTTGAGGCAAAGGCGACTGCCGTCGCACGGCGGGTGTGAGGGGCAGTGTTGTTAGCCATCCACGTGGAGAGAGTAGGCAAAGCGATGTAGGCACCGGTTATACTGAAGAAAAGGCTACCGTACTTGACATGGACGGAGTGCGAACCTGGTAGACGAAAAATCAATAGAGTGTGGAGGGACTGAGAAAGGAAAGGAGCAAACCAAGATACATTGCGAATCCGATAGTTGCGAGGATAGCCGCGAAAATGCTTAAGAGGCCACGAGCCCCATAACGATCGGAGATGTAGGCGGTAATCATCGCAACTATTCTTGCATGGTCAATCTTTGATTACATATTGCATGCGTCAGCCCTACCGATGAAGGCAACTGCGAAGGGTGGTACACTGAACAGCTGAGCATTGACGGCCGTAAACCCTAGGTCAGCGATTATAGTAGGCGTGAAACTGTGAAATGTTTTCAAAGCACCAGGTGTGGGAGAAGTTTCGCAACGCACTATGCAAGTCCATAAACGAAGGCGCCTGAGATTAAGAATTCAGAATTTCAAGCGAAGCAAAAGAGGCGAAAAACGAGGCACTCGCCGCTGAAGAAGAGAACCACGCCGATCATCCATACGTGCGGAAGGGTATACGTCTTCCAGACTTCACGCCAGCTGAAGGAGTCTGCATCTCGGCTAGTTGCATCAGCCGCGCGAAGATGCGAATCAATATAGTCCTTTTCCTCCTTGTTAAGAAAGCGAGCGTGAGCGGGGGAGCGGGGGAGCATTATATAGGCAGAAAGACCGAATAGAATGGTAAATATACCCTCAAGGATGAAGATCCAGGCCCATCCTCAACGACGACCCAGGCCGTCCATCCGGACGATACCGTAGGCGAGGAGACCTGAGAAGGCACCGGAGAGGGAGGCGGTAGAGAAGAATGCTGATACTCTATTATTCTCGTCAGTAAATAGGGATCTCTCGGAAATGAGGATACGACCTTCGCTGAAGCTGTTGGCGTGGATACCACAAGGAAAGGTAGAGGACGAGACCTGGAAAAACTCCACCTAGTGTGATATCAAAAACCAATACTTTCCCTCAAATAAACCAAGAAAGAATCGGCAGATTAGCAGCCCTGTGAAATTTGTTACGAAGCCTGGCGATAATACAGTCAATTACAACCATGAGGGCGATTAGAATAACAAACCTTGAAGAGTAGTTACAACACCCCAGAGAACCAGCATCGTAGGTAGCAGGAGGTTAGGTCCGACAGCCTGTATTCACATCAGGCCATCCTTCCGAGGGAGACAAGGTTGAACTCGAACTTTTAAAATAAGATTTGAAGGTAGCTGGGACAAAATGTAAGGGATGTAGGTGACTGTAAGTGCGATGCTAAATTGGTGATTGTTGATGTTGATGTCCTTCTGTAAACCTGCAACTCTGGCGTTCGCAAGATTTGTTCGATCCTAGTGCTTGATGTCAGAAAACACCAAATAACTGAGAATGATTGGTAGCTGACGAGGAATGCCAAAAGATAGAATACGGAGACTGTTGGAACGACAGCAACGTCGACCTTCCACCAAGCGTTTTCAAGGACGGGATCAAAACTTGGCCCCTGGTGGCTCGCAAAGAGCCTCTCGGTGCACACCGGACTATCCTCTACATCATGTTCTACAGCATGTGGAGGATCATTCCTGGACTTGATCATGATGGAGATGAAGGAAGGACGAGTTGCGTATCTTTACAAAGAAGTATAATACAACGGTCCAGTCCACTTAAGCTCGCCGTCATTGTATACTTACCAATCACAATACGCCGATTTGTGCTTCATACCGGATGACATTAGCTCGATATTGCTCTGAAAGATGGAGAAGGACTTTCAGGTGCAGGTTAATCTCGTGATGTATGGTCACTAGTACATAACATTTACCATCGCCACAGGTCAGATAAGGACCTTCATCTCTTGCTACATAAAGGCCTACATGCACATAGATGTGGGCAGTGTGAGTGTGGAAGTTGAACGTTGAACCCTGATGTCGCTGTACAATGCCTCAAATATGTGCCGCCAAAACGAATGCACGGCGATTTATGCGGCCTTGGCTTATAGCTGGGGATAGCGGAAGTGATGTAATTGATTCCGTAGAACTCAAATCGAATCATAACGATCGATGGCGCGTCCAGTACTTACATAAGTGTGCTACGATAAGTAGTTTTGAAGCACCTGATGATTCCCACAATTTCTGCTATACTGTCTTACTGCGTAGGGTTATCCGCGGAGATAGCTATAGGTTTTCACCCTGAGAGAGGCTATAGATTATCGGATATGTTATGGGTTATCTCGATCCTGAAAACCAACCCTGTGGATAAAAATCCCATGGGATGTTCGAGAGTATGCTCGAGTATGAGTGGTCCTCGGCACTGATGGGTCAAGAGGAAGTTCTGTATCTTTGCTTGGCGAGAAAATTGATCAGCGATTAGGTAAAAATGGAAGTATGCATCAAACTCTCGTGATCGCAGTATGACCGAAGTTCAGTATTGTTTGACGCGGATGATGGACTGTCAATATCTCTGTTGCAAGCGCTTATTTACAAGTAAGGGAGCTACCAGGATTCACTTATTATACTCGGTATTCCAGAGACGAGGGAGATGGGAGATCGATGGTTCCTTGCGATCACCTGCCCAGCTGATGTTTATGATAATTACCACCGATACTTGAGAACAACTAAATTTCGCACCTCTCAAGTGCCGAAATCGGTCATTTTGGGTGTCATCTACAGCAATACGCATATATAGGACGTATTAATCAACTTATAATTAGAACCCTCCATGTCCTGGCCCCAGTATGGATATTACTATCGACCAACTCCCTACTTCCCTTGCATCCCTCGCGTTATGACACCCTTCATTCCTGATCCAACGCTTTATCCTCGCTCGCCATATCCCTGTCCTGCATCCACCGATCGCAGAGGATTACTTCCGACTGACCCAACTACACCTAATACGCCTAACCCTGAACTTCCGCCAGACAGTCCCTGGAATGGTTATCGTGAACGTAGATTATCATGGCAGGGATTCAACACCAACTCTTTTTGGCCGTACTCGAATGTCGCAGGAGTGTGGCCTCGTCGTTACTCTGTTGGTGCCGACGCATACCAGGCTCCGGACTATTGGTCTGGCCTTACCAGCCTATACGCACCCTCGGTCAACCCATGGATCGATGCCGAGTCACCACGTGCTGAATTTTTTTTTGATCTTTCGCTTCCAGCCTTCGAGCCGATGCAATTATACGGTGCTGGGCAGTCTCGACGGCTTCCGGAGGAGGAATGTATGCAGCTTGCAACGTATCCGCCTCTCACACACTTTAAGATCGTCTTTGACCAGTTTCCGGAATGGCCTTGTCGTATCTCACGATATCCGTATCCGATAACGCTAGGCGATGTATTAAGAAGCATCCACGTCCATGTGCACTTACAAATCACTATGGCAGACTTTACTGATCTTGAACCACGAGGCCAAGCACAGGTTGCCGAAGCATTTACAGAAAGATGCCAGGGGATTCCTATTGACTTTACAGAGCAGAGGGCAAAGGGGGTAAAGAGGGTCGATTATTTGCTCGGAAATACGAGGTTAATCGGGTTGCTCTATCAAGGTCGTGAGGATGGATGGGACGTCATGAAGATTGTCGTCACACGGATTTGAATATAAATGAGTCACGACTTCCACACTCCAGCTATGGAAGCACATGTCATGATATATCTCTGTGGTTAATGTTGGATATCACGGGAAGGAAGATACGTCTTGACACCCCAGATGATAAAAAAAGGATTGAAATCCAAGTTAATATATTGCTCCCATCACGATGCTCTGATACTACTAATCCGAAGTGAAATTAGTAGCATCCTCTGGATACGTGGTGTTCGTATCAAAGCCAAGAATGTCGTCCATATATGCGAAAGTTGTGTCGTCCATGAATGCCGTTGTGGCACTTGTTGCCGGTGCGAACCACCACAATGTTGTAACCCCAACAGGGAAGGTATATGAAGCCTGAATGAAGTGAAATGTAAGCGAAAAACTCATTGCAATGTTGTCCGAGTTACCTGGGCACCTCTGAAGGCGATTGTTGCATTGACCGGCACAGGATACCATGACGTAGAGGCATCGTCATGCCCTACAGAACGTTTTTGCCCAGATCAGGTCATAATGAAAGCATGACTTACAATTCAAGACGACTAGAGAATATCTGAGCCAATCACTCGACGATACACGGCCTGTCACAAATGCTTCAACACGCAAGGCCCAATTCAGGTTACCTTGTACAGAAACGGCGATTCGTTTCCCATATGGACCGCCAGCATCTTTAGGGCATACGGCCTTCGAAGCTTGTGCCATGGCGTAAACTGCGGAGGAATGTTTGCACCCTCAACAAAGAATGTAAGGAAAAAATCAACTTACACTCCTGGTTGAGGTTGTAGCTCCCATCGGTGTTGATAGTGACCAAAGGTCGGCACCCTGGACCGCCACAACTATCTGTCCCTGGGTACTTTGGATTACCGCTACTGTCTAAAGCAATGTTCCACATGAGGACCTGAAAAAGGGAGTAAAGAACATGTCTGCGTCAGATGACGGGATTAATCAAGAAAGACATGAATTTACTGATTCTGCATTGTGTTCTACGGCCCCAATGAATCTCCATAAAGAATATATAAGGAACGTCCGGAGAGAATGTTAATTTTGAGCGTACAAGTTGTCCATGTACCACTATATGGGATTAGATAAATTGATCCGCGAACATTGCTGGTGAACATGCCTTGATGTCTGACCACCAATCAGAACCATATGTTCCCGTACACTCTGTGAAATAGATTTCCTTTCGATTCTGAGTATCAAGCTGAATGCGGATCATTTCACACTTACTTTGTTTGGAAACGCATTGTGGAAAGTATCCTGGTTGCTGACAGGGCCCGCATAGCAATGGAACGCAGCTCCGGCGAAAGAACTTCCAGCATCTTGCATCTTGTGCAGAATTGAGGAGTGGAAACAATGTTCAAATCTAGATAGTCGCTTACAAGTGTGATCGGATAGGACCCAGCGTTGTCCCAATTATGCTGTACAAAATTCGTGAGAAATGGATGCGTGACATCACCAGTTCAAGAAAGGTCAACCTCGTAGCCAATTACCCTGACGTTTGACAACCCATTATTGTTAAGCAGAGTACGAAGCGCTGTCCCGATTTGTCCTTCAATGGCAGGCGTCAATGTGGACGTGGGATAGGTTGGATTACTATTCTCGGGCTCGTTCTATGTGATTAAAATCAGATATCAGTAAATCAACCCGGAGAATCATGCCATACTTACCTGAATTGAAACAGCGTAGATCTGGATACCCTTGGACTGGAAACCCTGCACTGCCTTGAGGAGGTATGTCGGATCTGTCAATTGTCAGGTCAGGTGAGATCACTGGGAAGAGTCATGGGTTTACAGTACTGAACGTATTGTGACTGTAGAGTACCCCCGTTCATTGTACCGGTAGTCTTCATCCATGCAGGCTATTCGGTCCTTGTGAGACCGGGAGTCGGGCCGGAATGGTTGAACAATATAAATTACCGGTGACCAAGGGACTATGTGGACCTTGATGTTACTATTGATCGCTTTGATATCTTGGAGCACAGAGAATAGATACGAAGGCGCCCGATCTATGTTAAAGCTAGAGAATGATGTGTCACCACTGGTGTCATCCAGACTATATTCTGATTGAGAGGGGGTCAACTTGGGCATGGTCTACGAGCCAGTATATTCAGGCTCACCTCCAGCTGAAAAGTCAGATGCGCCAATGGGTACTCTGATATAGTTCAATCCAGCGGCATTCGCGCCATCAGCTGAATTGAACATGTAATTGAGAAGGGTATTGTAGTTTGCAGCATTCATCGACTACGTTATTTGATGAGAAGGGATTTGAAGAGACCATCAAGCGTCGCATATACCTTCAGATTACTGAGAAGAAGCGCCGAGGAATCGGCTAGTATGCAGGGTCAAGATTCAATCATGCCAAGTAGTGGTTGACAGACTTAGCGAAGCCCCAAATCCTGCAATCGACTGATAAACGGTCGCATCATCCACGACAATGTTCGCATCGCCGATCGGACCGGGTGTAACGAAGTTTATCGGGGTGGAAGGAGCGAGTGAAGTAAAAAGGCTTGTACGATCCCACTTCGTCTGCCACTATAGTAAAACATCATGGTGAGGAAGTCGACGAAGGGAGGGACAGGAAAGCTCACAATGTCCCAGATTTGTTGCGACACAATGGGTTGGATGATTTGAAGTAAGGAAAGAAACAACAGACGATGCATGGTTGTCAAATATGTCCATCATTAAGACAACGTCGCTTTTAAAGGTTGACTCAGTGAGGTCTTGACTAATTTGAATCTCTAAGGCAAAGAACCTCCGAGTAGGAAGAATGGTTTTGACGGACGGAGCACTATGGATCAGCCTGATCAGGAGTCGCCAAGGTGCTTGATGAGAAGAAATGACCTATCATGCACACTCTAAACGGCACTTTCGCAGTTTGTACCATAAGGAGCACTCAGGAAATCCCGTGTTTGCGTTGAAAATTGTATCGAGGTCTGCTGTGATATGGTATAGAAGTCCGTAGCGGGCATCGGCAATTTTCCATCGATGACTTTATTCCGAACTGCTCGAAAGGACGGTCCTCAAAAGGGTCATGGTTTGAATATGTCTTGAACGAGAATTTTGGGATTCCCATAGTTTGCGAGTGCTTCGGCGGTGTCAACCAGTGTTATCTTGACCACATCCGACCATAAACGGATACAGGTGAGCTGCTACTTGGGGCACTTGGTTCAACAGATGCACATATGGAGAAGAGCCCTTCAGAAGTCACGACGCTTTAGGATACATTTTTCGCCGGGTAGGACCAGTTGACCTCATTGAAAAGGAGTGTGGAGTACTTAGAGAAAGCTGGAATAAGAAAGCTTAAATCCACCTGACAAGGCGTCACAAAGCAAACCATTGATAAATATCGCTAATTTCAAAACGGTCTGTTCGGCCCGGGTCAAAAATCTGCGTTTAAATTTCAACGTTCAACCTTCGAACTCATCCCCATTGTAATACATAGCATCTTAATCATGTGTTGGAGGCCACTCCGCATATATGCATTGATGTATGAGACGGCAAAATTTATATTCAGGCGTTCATGCAAAATCACAATACCTATCACAAACTCACGATTTTTCACGACTTAAATTGAACAGTTGGCCTATAATTGGATCCCTCTGTTGACCGCCGTAGGCACTGAAATAGCAGAATGGACACGCACTACCCACAAGGGTCTGAATGTCATCCATCCCCTATCCCTCAACGACTCGGTTATGGTCCAGATGAGTCATGCGTTGGGTTACTCTGCCAAACGTCTTTTTTGGCTTAACAAGCAGCTTCAGTGAGCCAATCCTGCCAATCCCAGTAAATAAGGAAAACTGATCAGTCTTTTCGTCAGTGCCTAATCTGTATTGGTGTTGCTAGGTAACCGCGTCGATGTGATGGAGCGACTAAGGTTCTGGAGACATATGGTTTCAGTATAGTAAGTCGAGCGTTGAATACAAAGGTATGCGAGTATGATCAGTTGCGGGCGACGGGGCCCATAACCAGTTGAACAATTAGAGTAATCGTTATATTGTTCTGTCGAGCAAGATAATATATAGAGTTTGTAGTATAGGTTACAAATAGAACATATGATTGCAAGAATGTTGGGCGCCGATAAGACTGATTCGTGCTGACTTCGGATTGCTAGTATATTCTTCCAACTCTTTTCCCTCATAAACATTTGCACTGAAGATAGCATGACACATTTCTCCTTCTCTATTTCTCGAGGGTAAAGTATTGCTCACCAGCAGTACCAGAAAAACAGATAAGTTCACGTTTACTTAATCAACTTAATCATATATACAAGAGATTACAACAGCTACTTCTACAGTAAACACTACAAACGTCCTGCAAAACTGGAAAGTGCTTCATATACCTCATCTGCTTCTGGTCCTCCCAATGTATATCTTACATTACTGACTTCGAACCCGTTAAACTGGCTGGCCGCACAGATCGTATATGCACCCATGTTATCAAAGCCAAGCCAGTCTCCAACTTGGAGTGTGCTCGGTAGAGTGGTCTTGGGAGACACGCAGTCAATTGAATCACACGTTGGGCCCCATATACTGCTGATACTTTGCGGTTCTGATGCGGGGACATGGAACGATCCGTTGAGCGACAGAACGTATGGATGTATTGTCTTGTTGTCGAATATGACGCAGTTCAAAACACCATAGATTCCATCATTGATATAATCTAAAGAAAGGTATTGGTAATGAATCAGCAGCAACAACTGAATCGAACGCACACATGACGCTAGGTTGATCGGGTGATACATGATCGTGTCCTGGAATGTGGTCGTGAGGTGCTCTACGAGCAATTATGTTAACAGCGAGCTTGAATGCTTTAGAAACGTAAAATCGTCCGGGCTCCGCGATTATATTCAGACCCTGACGATTAGGAAAGTACTGATCAATTGCTTGTGTCACAAACCCGGCTGCTTCCTCAAAAAGGGAGTCCTCAAACCCTCCGCCTATGTCCAGAAGGTTGAAATTAAATCCTGCTTCCTTCCCCATATCAAAGACTGCACGAGCACGCCTTATGGCATCGGTATATGCTGATGGGTCGTAACACCCACTCCCAACGTGAAAGGAGACGCCTACGACATTGAGACCAAGTTCGCTTGCTTTCGTGAGAAGCTTGGGCACAATCGTCAACGGAGCACCGAATTTAAGACCGAGGGTGCTCGAGCTCTTCGAATCGTCGGCCAGGATGCGTATAACAAGCTTTTCGCTAGTGTGAGCACGAGAAATTTTGTCAAGCTCATCCGCATTGTCGAAGGTCATTGTCTCGACGCCCATCTTAGAGGCGTTCCGGATGAATGACACAGCCTTGCAAGGATTGGCAAAAATGATACGAGAGGGGTCAATACCGCCCACATTCAGGACATTGGCAATCTCCCCGTTGGATGCGCAATCAAATCCTGCGCCCAAAGCAGCAAGGAGGCGAATGACATAAGGATCTGGGTTACATTTCACAGCTGCAAGTACATGATAAGTTTCGTCGAAACACTTGGAATAGCCACGAACCATAGAAGGGTTTGATTTCGGGCAGTGCTTCAACCCAGCGTTGGTGCTGACGATAAACCTGACCAAGATCTGCCACAAGAAACGCTTTTTCTGCGTCTGGCTGATGAGTTTCAGCAAGGTAGGCTGCACGCATGACGCCAGCTCTCATGTGAACTTCAGGATGCCCTTTGTACAACGGCGGAAGTGAGGGGAAGATAGTAAATTCTTCGTCAGCCAGGAATTCGACGGTCTCCTCAGTCGACAAAGGATCAATTAGAGTATGTGGAACCGCCAAGTTAACGCTTTCTTGGTAGTGCGGAAGGGACTCTGAATGAGATAGATCGACAGGACATGGCAATGGTAAAATCGGGAAGATAGTACCAGCGATAATCGTGCTGGGGGGGAAAGATCCCATGTTCGAGAGAATAAAGAGAAAATCAGAAGACGACATCGCTGTGGTTGTTGTCTTAGAGTTGACATTAGAACAAATGTCGGAGAGCTTCAACGTAAAGATAACTCACCTCCTGTTGACTAACCATCTGGATATTTTCAGTGGGGTTTCTTAAGACACAGTCTGAATACATACCTGACGGATTGAAAACGAGGATCCTGATTTTATTCTTGGACATTTATAGTGACTGAGGTGAGTATGATAGTTTAGCGGTGAGTGACGCCAGATGGGGGACTTGTGTATCTCTTTTCTCTATTGTTTGAGGTTAGGTAGAATTAGTTTTCCAGGATGGATAGACTGTATAAATACCCACCTTGTGGATAAGCCTCATAGTAGGGGTATTTCTCGTTGGTTGAAGTTGCAATGGCCTCAAACACTTGCGTTTACTTTATATAGAGGAACCGGAATCAATCGTATTTTCTTTCGCCTCACCTCTGTGATTTAACCCACAGAATCTGTATCACAAAACGACACAGGCACAACCACATAACGAAAGATGAAAGGAGACTGACTTTGAGCCAATCACTCTCGATCTCGATCCGTTCCATTGCACGTCAGATTCAGCTCTTCGGAGGAACTCGAGCTGCCGATACCTCAGTCACGTCGCCTATCGTAGATTCATAATTTTTGAGCGAAGTAAAATTCTCAGAGACAGGTACAGCCCAGCTATTGATATCTATCACAGGCACACATCGATTCTCCGAGCCACAGCTGGAGGCGGAAGATTGTAAGACATCACAAATACGTCCAAAACTTCATGCCGGTTATGAAATGTGTAGTGAAGGATAGTTTGCACGACTACGGATCAAAGCGGTACGACATTACTGAATGACCACTATACAATCCCCTCCCCTTAGACACATCGAATGTGGTCAAGAAGTTTGAGTAAACTCACCATCACGCCATCACGGTTTTCTGCTGTTTGTATTGAGTTTACTATTGCTGATTCATCAAATAAGATACAGAGCAGATGGACAATAGAGTCAGGAAAAAAGTTTCGTCTGATATATTCAAAATAAAGCGCCGTGATCATTGTTGGAAGTATAGGTGATATTTCAAGGAACATGTGCCGAGAACGAATCGTAGTGGGCGGAAAATCAATCTCTAGAGATACCCCAGCTTGCGTCAAAGGCTTGAATCCTACCGAAAGAAGAATCATTAGAGTACGAGAACTATGGTGAAATGAACGACCAGTGGATTCGATCGATTACATAATGAGTACATTCCGTTCGTTGGACATACTTCTCTTCCAACCAAAATGAATATTCGACTAGCGAGGGTACGGTTCGTGCTTCTGATAACCTTTATCTTCAAATATCTCATAATGTAATCTTGACTTGTAGTGGTATGAGATTTCGAGTGTATGCTGACGAACAAATGTAGGTGGATGATATGATGGGTATGCAGGCTGCGAACCTGCAGAATCTGCCTGAAAACTATGCGATGAAGTTCTGTGTGTCCTCTTGGTCTAGATGTATGCACTAAACGCTAAACGTCCACTAGGGTTATATCATGCCATGACATGGCCACAAATCTCGTACGTCGCGGAGGATCATAAGGGGAGAATCGTAGGTTATGTGCTTGCGAAGATGTGTGTCCTTCTTTATGGCTTTCTACCTTGTTTTGTAGGACTAATAGGTTGTCTGACTACAGAGAAGAACCCAACGAAGACGCAAAAGAACCGCAACCTGTCCATGGGCACGTCAACTCAATTTCCGTACTTAGATCGTATCGAAGATTGGGACTCGCGAAGAAATTGATGATGCTCTCTCGTACGCCCTAATTCCGTGGACAGGAGTACGCTCATTGGCACAGAAAATAGAGGAAGCAATGAAGGAGATTTACAAAGCCGAGTATGTGTCGTTACATGTGAGGAAGAGCAATAAGGCTGCGATTGGGCTGTATAGGGACACGCTTGGATTTGAGGTTGCAAAAGTTGAGAAGAAGTATTGTGGGTCCGCATTCTGTCTCTTCCGTTCGTGACGAGCTGATGAGTGTGGATATGGTGCAGATGGTGACGGGGAGGATGCATTGTCGATGCGTCTCTATTTGAACTATGTCTAGATTCCCGATGGAAACTGTCCAGACCAGAGGTCGACTATGACTTGTATGTTCCATGCTACACTTGCCTTTGAAGCTTATTTTTGCAAATGTAATATCTTCGAAGTCTGTAAGAGGCTTTGTTCCAATCAATTGTGAGGTTGATTCTCGAACGCCATAGTTCCCGTCCTTGCGCTGCATTGTGATACAAGCATCGTATGTATATCCTCTGTCTTTGCCCTTCCCTTCTATTAACATATTTGCAACAGAACGGGAACCATAAGTAAAAACAAAGTAGTGTCCGCTTAAGCCGTGGATTATGAAAACACGTCCTCCCCGCTCGTATGTAAGTGCGGCATCCCGGTCAAACGTCCTTCACCTGTGTTTACATCTATGATCATGTACTTTCAATTTTTTGCATTGAAGGAACCTAATCCACGATAGAAGTTTTGAGCCATGAATAATGACATCACAAAGCCCAAGCTTCATGCGTGTACTGTTCCAGTGGAGCTATATCAAGAACTCTCTGGTCTTCTTCGTTCATCCAAGATTCTACGGTAGTATTCTAATTCAGTCCTGGGTCCTTCACTTGCAGCTGTATTGTGTACCTTCAGGTTTGAAGTTATATCCCTACTAGCTGAGGAGCATTCTGTCACTCGGTGACACATATTATTAAAAAAGCCACTAAATGAATAATGTGATTCATCACGCAACATTTCCTTCTAGAGAGGCATCCGTTAGGTCTTCTGCAGGCGACGATACACCAGGTTGCCTTCACAATGGGCGAAAACTTTTTTATCCTTTGAATCTACAGTCACATATTAGATTAATCAATCATGCGATCTCTAATGGTCGAACGTTTCACAACTTGACCGCTTTCAGTCGTCTTAATGTTTTAAGCTCTCCCGGTTTGTCTCGCGTGAAGTATATGCCCTGTAAGGACCAGCTCTCGTTCTTTTTCTGAGGATGCATTTATTTCCTTTTTTTAAGGATTTGGAACGACTGCGGAAAACCACACAGATACAGGTTCGGCCTTTTTATACCACATCTAGTGATCTTTACAGGTGGAAGCTCGTTCGCTCATGCTACTCGCCAAATGACGCCCATTTTTCATCGTTCACCCGGCCCTACCTAGGACATGGTGAAGCAAGGTAGGTGTTAGTCCCTGGGCCCTGCGCTCATGTAGACAGCATATAGCTCCCGCACATCAGATAATCAGCGTGAAAGAATTAAAGTGAAGACACTATAGGTTAGGTCGTAGGTTTGGGGGCACGATTACATATG
>QLOM01004734.1:0-20731 GCA_003313785.1 Termitomyces sp. MG148 | reverse complement strand
AAACTGTTATCAACAAAAGTCGCTAATTATAGCTTTGCTGCGCTGAGCCCAGCCCCGGTCTTATCATCGTCAGATGCGAAATTGTTGCCACAGAGCTGGAGATAGGTAGCGCACGACTGGAGAAAGCATTCCCCGGACGCGCGGTCGCCGTTCAGCACGTGGGCGCTGCACCGGCGGAGTAGGCGGCAGGGGGTTAGGTGCCGCCGGGGCAAGGCGTTCAAGGAGGGTACGGAGAGAGTCGGAGATGGTGTTGGTGGTTTGTCGGAGGTGGGTGAGTTCGGCAAAGTGCTGGGTAAGGGAGGCTTGGGTGAGTTGCACCTGCGTTTCTAGGTAGAGCAGGCAGGTCCAGGCTTCCTTGCTGGAGGCGGCAGCATCCGGGAGCGCTTCTGGAGCGGCGGGCTGAGACATAGACAAGGCAGTGCTTAAAACCGGTGAAGGAGCAACAAATAGGAGCCAAGAGGTGTTTGGCGGCTATAGGGGGCTACCAGACCAAGATTAGAAGACTTGTTCTGCTGTAAGGGTGACCTCTGGAGGTTGCGGTTAAGTCACACAACTGGCAGAGGGAAATCCGAAGTGTATTAGAGACAGTACATATTACAGGGAAATAACTAATCACCTGGCAGAGGGAAATCCGAAGAGAACAAGTCTAAGGATTCCTCTGCCATGGCATGGTGCATCAGTACGGGGGCGGGGGCATGAGAACGACTGTACAACATCTCGGAGAAGTCCAATGACTGCAAGGGAGCATCCTGGGGATCTCCGGGATGGCCAGAAAAGGAAATGGCCAGAAAAGGAAGTCCAGGGGGTCCCGGAGATCTCTGGAATGGCCGGAAAAGGAAGTCCCCTGACAGACACGGCAGAAACTTGGACTGGCCTCAGGGAATTTAGCACCCTTGTACCTGTTCCTGGTGACCAACCAATTGGACCACCGGCCTTAGTGACCTACAAGGAATGGAAAGCGGCAGTAATCCAACTCTACCCAGGCACTGAGGAGTCTACCAGGTATACAGTAACTGAACTCCAAAAGCTAGTACAGGAAACATTCGACAATGGTATTTACAAGTTTGGCGCCCTCTCTACTTACTATAGAGATTTCCAGAGGATTGCTAGATGGCTATTGCAAAACAGCAAGCTCTACTGCAATGAAGAACGTTGCTTATTCCAGCAAAGTATTCCCATGTTGTTATGAGCATGGATCGCTAGGCACTTGGGAATTTTACAGCCCAACCACCACTCCGAGGAACCCTACAATGTGGACGATATCTTTGAGGCAGGCAAATGGATGTTGAAAGGCACAGACACTGGTGTGAGTGCCTCTTGTCCTGCTCCAAATCCTGGCATGATTCCAGTTGCTGCCACCTCAATCACCCCATTACCAACTCAAACAACACCCAACCGCTACATCAAAAAGGAAGACCTAGATACCACCATTGCTGCCGCCGCTGCTAACACCATGACACACATTGAGACCATGATCACCACTAGCCTTACCACTCGTAATATCGCCCCTGCTAACAACCTCTGTCACTTTTGTGGTGAAGTTGGCCACACTATAACATGCGGTCGCTGCTCCACCTTAGAAAACTACATCCAGCAAGGATGCATTTGCAGGGCTGCCAACGGAAAGGTAGTACTTCCTTCTGGCGCTATTATACCAAACTACTCCGAGCTCAAGTCCTACCAAGAGCACGTGGATGAATGGCACCAATGGAACCCTGGCAACCTGGCGACTGGCACTCTTACTAGCAATGCTAATCCCGACGCAGAACAAGCGCTACAGCAGCAAATGGTATTAGAGGTAATGCACCTGGACACAGTTAGCAACAATGGCAATCTCACTAAGGACGCATGTATTGAAACCCTGGAACACAAATTGGCTACTCTGAAACAAGTGTTTGACGGCGTGGAGATTAAAAAACCCAAGCAGCCATTGATAGGTTACCAATCTTTAGCGCCTTCCTCTACTGACACGTCTGTACCCACTGCCGCCACCCCAGCACATGTCCCTATGCAGCCAGCTGCTCCTGCTGTTCCCAACCCAGTCGCTACACCCATTGCACACATGACAAACGCTACTGCCTCAGCCCTGCTGCCTTTGCACCCGTACTCTGGTCTTCCCACTTGCTATACCGCTCCTGCCCAACAAAACTTTGCCGCACCTGATAAGCGACCTGAAGGTGGTTACCAACTGACGGCACCCATATACAACATCAAGAAATCCAACCATGTTTTTAGCCGCATTATGAAGACACCTGTGACCTTATCAGTAGAGGAACTCTGCAGCATAGTGTCTGATGTCAGGAATCAAGTCAAAACAGCAGTAACTCCTAAGCGCACCTTAAAGGCCACAGTCCAAGATGCTCCCAACATTGACGACACACTACCAGGATTTTCACTTGCTACTGACACCTCGCTTACCAACACCAACGCTAACCAACAACTCGCCAACACTACCTCAATAGACTCCATGGAGACTTACATTCAATTGCTGGCACCAGGAGAAGACCCCACCATACTGACAGTTGCCCAGGAATCACATGCAATACAATCAATCATGCTTACCATCGACAGTTGCCAGGAGATAGAGGCTATAGTGGACAGCAGCTCCCAGATCATCTCAATGTCGGCAGAGGTCGATAACAACTTAGGCCTTATTTATGACCCAGGTATAGTCCTAAATATGCAAAGTGCTAATGGTATCATAGACAGGTTGCTTGGACTTGCCAAGAATGTGCCGTGCACCATTGGCAACCTCACGTTTTACTTGCAGATTCATATATTACGCTTGCTTGCTTACAACATACTCCTCGGCCAACTTTTTGACATATTAGCGCACTCCATAGTCAAGACTCTCTCTGACAACAAAACCACCCTGACGATTAGCGACTCAAACTCTGGCATCCGCTGCACAGTGCTGACCTTCCCTAGAGGTCGCCAGAAAGAGAAACTCGCCAAAGCACCAACATTTACCAACCAATACCCAGGATAGTCCCACTTGTGTTTTCATCCACCATCAAGGAGGTGATTGGCGACAATCACAGAGATGTAGCGCTTACGCTAGACTATGACCACTGTAGTGGTCTTGTAAATATTGTTTCTACTGCCTTTCTTGATTCTGAAGTACTCTTGCCTTCTTGTGACCCTAGCGCTAATACGTACCCTCCCAGTACCCCTACTACAAACTATCAAAAGCTTACTGACTCCTCTCTTGCCTACCTGTACCTTACCGCTTCCAACCATTTTGCTAAATTTGCCTCCTCTGATATGTATCTTGAAACATTACCTAATTCTTCCCAGCCTGCTATTCTTGGACTTTCCAAAGCTAGCGCTAGCGCTAGCAACTCATCACTTACGTTTGTCAGGGGACAGGTCCTTGGACTGTCCACCTTAGCTTTGCTTAGTCTGTGTTGACGTTGGTACCCACATCTAGCCACCATCCAGACCGCTCTGGCCCTATCCTACTCCATCCCTGTCTTGGCATTGACACCTGGCAGGTCAGCTGGTCTTTGGACCTACTCTACTTGCCAGTAGGCTTTTATGCCATTGGCTGGCTTACTCATGCTGACTGTTGCTTACTCATTAGTGCTTAGTACATACCAGCCCTATTAGTCAATACACTGTAGTCGTAGTGTATCCGATGTAGTATATAAGTAGGACTGGTGGATGGAACATCCCCAGTCCTAGCAATAGCATTGCTTCTGGGTCTACACATTAGCATTACTGTGAGCTCCTCAGTGACAACCTTGCCTTCTGCTCTTGCCCTCCTGCTTCACCCCTTGTTGGTAGCTTGCATTCTTGCCTGCCAGTTGCTTGTCATTGTGCTCGCTTGACACTTGCCCCACTTGGTGGTAGGCTTGAGTGGTCAATGCGTCTGCCTGGCTTTCCATGATAGAGCATCCCCTTACAACATTATCTACAGCCTCCACCTTTGCTACCGCTAACCCTACTAAATGCAAAAGTGTACAGGTCAAAAAGAAGTATAAGCCAGTAGCGCTTAAAATCAAACCTGTCACCAGCACCATCTCCGAGGACTTTTGAATCAAACAAAATATCATTGGCAGCCCGCTTGCCGACATGCCAACCTAACCCGCCACTATTTCAACCAACAGGTCGCTTTATGGAGGAGTGCCAGAAACAGTTCGTTAGCGACCACCATACTGGCTTCCTCACTACTCCCAAATTAAATGTCCTTACCAATCTCATGTCCAAACAGAACCAAGCATTCACCTGAGAGGACTCTGAGTGAGGTAGCTTCCGTACTGACTTCTTCCTGCCTGTTGTCATACCAACCATCCCTCATGTACCCTGGACTGAACACAACTGACCCATACCGCCTGGGCTTGAAGCTGAGGTCTGTCAGATCATATGCAGCAAGATCAAAGCTGGTGTCTACAAGCCCTCCAATAGCACTTACCGCTTCCGCTGGTTCTGTGTCCTCAAGAAGAATGGTAACCTCCATATTGTTCACAGTCTTAAGCCACTAAATAGGGTCACTATACGACACTCTGGTGTCCCACCCTTTCCCGACCACATTGCCAAGTCCTTTGCTGGGCAGATCTGTGGTGCCACCCTTAATCTCTATGTTGGCTATGATGAGTGACTCATCCATCCCTCTTCACGCGACCTCACCACTTTTCAGACACCCTTTGGTGCCTTGTGTAAGGGCGACCTCTGGAGGCTATGGCTCAGTCACACAGTTGGCAGAGGAAAATCCAAAGTATATTTAGGTAATACAACTATAACTACTTACTTGGCAGAGGGAAATCCAAAGAGAACAAGTCTAGGGATTTCCTATGCCAGGAGTGGCGCTTCCAAGGCTCCAGAAGCATGGGAAGTAACTGTATAGCATGACAAAAGCCACAATAAAATTTATAATCTAAAAAAGAAAAATCTCTGAAAATAATCAAAAACTCGGAAATTGCTATTGCCAGAGGTCATGCACATGTCTCATGTGACTTGCTTAGTAATTTGGAGGCTAGACTCAAGATGACTAAGCCTCTGGGAGCATTGGCTACACTTGTTTGAATGATAACTAAAGAACCAGAGCACCTCAAGGGCTGAGAATAGTACTAATAGATAGTGTTGAAAGAATAGAAGCAGTAAAGTAAAAGAGTGACAGCAGAAGTAAGGAAATAAATAGAGGAAGAATGAAGGAATAAGGAGTGAAAGAAGGGAGAAATGAGGAGTCTCCTGACACCTTGCAGCTAGTCACCTTGCCGATGGGTTGGACCAATTCAGTACCTATTTTCCATGACAACATTAATTACATCCTGCAACTTGAGATCCCCAAATACGTACAAAGTTTCATTGACAATGTGCATGCTAAGGGTCCCAAAGATTGGCAACTCATAAATGGCCTTCCAATGACTCATCCTGACAATCCTGGCATCTGCTTAGCGCTATGGGACTTTTTCCAGTTACTTAACTGCATCCTCCAGTGCATGAAGTACAGTGGTGATATGTTCTCTGGACACAAGCTAGTACTCTGTGCCCCATGCTTCAAGATCCTTGGCCATGTCTGCATGCCTAGTGGTCATGTTCCCAACGAGTCATGCTTAGCCCTGTTGAATTGCTGAAATGTATGCCACAATCTTTCAGAGGCACACGCTTTCCTAGGGACTGTTGGCGTTCTCCAAATCTTCATCAAGAACTTTGCTCACCATGCTCACCACTTTACCCGACTCACATGTGCTAACGCCTTCTTTGAATTTGGACCAGAGCAAGTTGCTGCCCAGCGAGACTTAGTAAAGGTGCTACATGAAGCCCAGTCCCTTGTTCCCATTGACTACCAGTCGCCAGACCCTGTCATACTGGTGGTTGACACTTCCTGCATTGCTGTTGGTTTCTTCTTATGTCAATGCCTTAGCAACAATTGGAAACAGAGGCGCTACAACTGCTTTGGGTCAATCATGCTAAATGACAGGGAATCATGCTACAGCCAGGCCAAATTGGAACTCTATGGTCTCTTTAAAGCCTTTCAGATGCTAAGGATGTATCTTATTAGTGTGCGGAACCTTATTGTGGAAGTAGATGCTAGGTACATCAAAGGTATGCTACAGAACTCTGACATACAGCCCTCCGCCAGCATGAATTGCTAGATAGTCACTATCCTCATGTTCCACTTTGAGCTAGTACACATCAAAGGCACCTTCCACGGACCTGATGGACTTTTCCAACAACCCTTACAGCCTACTGACCCTCTTTCTGACCGAAGCGACGATGACGTCTTTAGCAACTGGATAGACCAACTCCACAGGTTCATGCACCTTATACAGCTCCCTATCCGCCTCCTTCGTAGTGACCAACCTGCTAGTGCCTACCTGCACCCAATCATTTCTTATGAACCAACTTGCTTTACTGCCCTTCTCATGTTCTTTACTGCCAACATTACCAATGAGTCACCAACTATCAAAAGAGTTGAAGAACCCAAGCCCCTCAGAGAAAACAGCACCAACTTTGCTTATGACTCAGTACTCTGGAGCGCTAAAGCTCAAGCAGATGACGTGCGCCTAGACACCATGAAAGACTGGTTGGACTTGCTTAAGCAACCAGATCACCTTAGCAACAACAAGTATGCCACTTTCATACATTATGCCACCAACTTCTTCATTAGTGATAATCGACTCTGGTGACGCAACAAAGATGGTGCACACAAACTCGTTGAGCCTAGCGACCAACTTTGGATCTTACATGCCATGCATGATGACTTAGGCCACAGAGGACTATATGCTACATGCACTATACTACTAGAACGTTTTTGGTGGCCTCACATGCAAGCTGATGTAGCTTGGTATGTAAAGACTTGCTACCTATGCCAGATTCAGCAAACTCGCCAATTGCTCATCCCGCCAACGGTCGCTATGCCAGCGCCTCTCTTCAGTAAGATCTATATCAACACAATGCACATGCCCAAGTTGGGTCGCTACAAGTACATCATCCAAGGACGCTGCTTGCTAGTACACTGGCCTGAATTTAGAATGCTCCAACAGGAAAACACAGACGCTATAGCTAAGTGGTTGTTTGAAGACGTCATCTGCCACTGGAGTGCGCTAAGAGAAATAGTTACCAACAATGGCACCCCCATCATCAAAGCACTGACCTACCTTGCCAAGAAGTACAACATCCACCACATATGCATCTCTGGTTACAACAAGCACGCTAATGGTCTTGTGGAGCGCCCTCACTTTGACGTGTGCCAAGCTCTCTTCAAAGCGGTAGACAGCAATGAGTCTAGATGGAGCAAAGCAACCGACTCTGTCTTCTAGTCGGAAAGAGTAACTATACATAAGCACACCCACTTCTTACTGCCTGCCAACATTATTAAAGCGACATACTTACAATCAGCACCCAACTCTCTACTGTCCACTACCGACCTTATCACTTGACACGCCATTGACTTACAACAACAAAATGAAGACTTAGCGTGCTTACATGAAACAGTCTTTAGCACCAGACAAAAGGCAGTGCTAAGGTTTGAAACGGACCACAAGGCCACCATCAGAGATTACAACTTTAGCCATGGGTCGCTAGTGCTCATGAGGAACTCCAAGATAGAAACCACCCACAACAAAAAAATGCACCCTTGCTACTTGGGGCCATTGGTAGTTATCTCTCGTAACCATGGAGGCACTTATGTCCTTTGTAAACTAGATGCATTGGTACTGCACAGACCAGTTGCCGCCTTCCGACTACTCCCTTACCTCGCATGTGACCAAATATCCTTGCCGCTCAAGGTGCTAGACATTGATACTGCCAAGCTCAGAGAACTTGAAGAAACTGACCTGTTGGATGACGATGACTTGCCGCCTGAAGAAGAAGAAGACTAAAATACAGTTTACTTTCCTTACCGACTCTCTTTCTCTTTCCTTACTTATTTGTTTTACTATACAGACATTTTACTTTACCATAAGATGCAGCGCTAGCGACTTTGATTGCCGCCTGGTGCCTTGCACAACTCCTTACAAGAGTTTTTCACCATGATGATCTACTGAGCGTTTCCTTAAGAGCCCAAGTTGCTACAGAACCGCTTTTGCTAAGTCTTTTCTTTTTACAAGTTCTTCAAAGCCCACGTTCCTTTACTATACACACAGACTTTCTTACTACTGTTTTCTTACTTCACACAAAATGTGCAAGTCCCAAAAATGTTTATATGACAATTTTTTCACTACTATGAGCCTGCCTATGTACAACAAAACTGACAAAGTTCAAGATTTTTCAGGCGCTAGCAACTAGACCTGGTCACAGTTGGCAGAGAAGGAGAAGGGCGGGAGAGAGAAAGGATCTTCAGCCTGGACATTGTTATGTTCTTGCCAGGCTAGCACCTCCTTGCAATCCTGCTGGTATCACCTCAAGATAGCAACACTGCGTCCTAGCATCCTCCACCTCATCTTCATCTCCATCATCTTGTTATCCACTGCCCTCATCTTCTGTGCCACTACCGACTCCATACCCGCCACCTGTAAGAGCGACCTCTGGAGACTATGGCTCAGTCACACAGCTGGCAGAGGAAAATCCAAAGTATATCAGAAAATGCATAGGTAACACTATAATGACTACTCACCTGGCAGAGGGAAATCCAAAGAGAACAAGTCTAAGGATTCCCTATGCCAGAACTGATACTTCTGAGGCTTCAGAAGCATGGGAAACAACTATACAGATCAATAAGGTGGCTAACCTTAACTTAAATAGTGAAAAACTCGGACATGGCATGTGACTTGGTAGTTACCGGATCACATGCAGCTTATTAGGTAAGCTAGAGCAGACAGAACCAGTAAAAGAAGGTAGGGGAGGACTATACTAAAGGTAAAGAGATAGACAAGAAAGAAAAAGAAGGATAAGAAAAGGAAATAAAGGACAAGAAAAGGAAAGAGATGAGGAGTCTTCTAACATCACTCCCCCTCTAGAGTGCGGCGTTTTGACTTGCTGGGTAAAAGTAATTCTGGATGGCCTGGTCAACCTTGGAAAGGGAGTAGATGCCTCTAATTGCCTGGGGAGCATTGGAGTGCTATTGATAGAATTTCTGGACTAAGACAGAAGCGTGGACGTTTTCTTGTGGCTCCCAAGAGATGTCTTCAATTCCATAGCCCTTCCACTTGACCTTGAACTGAAGCTTATTTCGGAAGAGTTGGCTATCTAGGATCCATTCCACTTCATACTCTTTTTGGTTGTCTATCAGAATTGGAGGTGGTGGTGGCTATGGGCGTTGGCCTGGAATTGGATCATCTGGTGCAGGAGAGAGCTTTACCACATTGAAGACCAGATGGAGTTGGCTCATTCCACTAGGCAGTTTGAGTCAATAGGCTAGTAGGCCTACCTGCTTTACTATAGGAAAGGGTCCTAGACAACAATGAGAGAGCTTCTGAGAAGGTCAAATGGTAGCAATGTCTGAGGCATCCAAATAGACTCAATCTCCAGGCTTGTACTTGGGGGCTGGAGTCCGTCCACAATCATAATAGCAGGCCATGTTGTCCTTTGCCTTAGTTAAAGCTGCTTTAGCTTCTTCTTGGGCTGCCTTCATCTGATCTAGGAACTCGTTAACAGCTTCATTCTCTGAAGGTTGTCCACAAAGCTCAAATCCCATTCAAGGGTGTCAACCGGTGTCCAGAAGGAAAGGAGACATCTGAGTGGCAGCATGTATGTGGTTGTTGTATTGAAACTCAGCCTCTGGTAATAGGTTGTTCCAGTCATCCTGTTGTTCATTGCAGAAAAGCCAAAGATACTGTTCCAGCTCTTGGTTGACACACTCAGTCTGGCTATTAAACTGGGAGTGGTAGGCAGTGGAGGTGTGGAGTTTAACACGGAGCAGATGATACAGTTCTCTAGTAAACTCTGCCACAAACTGAGGCCCACACGCGGTCTGAGACGTAGGCATTGGACAGTCCATGGAGTTTCCAGACATGCTTCTGGTACAGGTTAGCAGCTCCCATAGCAGAGCAGGTGGTATGTGTTGGAATGAAGTGAGCATGCTTGCTGCAGAGATCTACTATCACTATGATTGCATCGTATCCATGAGCATCTGATAACTCAACAATGAAGTCTACTGAGGCTACGCTCCAACACTCAGCTGGAATAGGCAAAGGATGAAGTTGTCCCATGGGAGGCTGATGATGAGGTTTAGTTCAAAGGCAGAGGTCACAGGTGGAGGTGTAGAAGCCAATATACCGTGACATTTGAGGCCACCAGTAATTCTGAGAAACCAGTTCCAGTGTCTTCCACCTGCCAAGATGGTCTGCAATCCAAGAATTGTGATGCTGCTTGACAATCCGCCTCTGGAGGTCAGGTAGGTTGGGTATATAAATGCGTCCCCGGAAGGTGAAAAGACCATTCTCTAAAGACCACTCATCAGTGCAAACTGACTTTACTCCAGCTCTCTTCTGTGCATGCAGAGCCAGAGCAGCCTTGGCTACCAGGTCTTCTTGAGCACCCTCTTGGTTACCTCAGCGGATGTCTTGAAGGATGCTTGCTTCTTCTTCCTGGCCAATTACACCTTCTAGAGCACGGATGGCAAAGAGCTTTGGCTTCAGAAGTATAATATTGTCATTGTCACTAGCTCCAAAACCATAATCAGCTCGCCTAGAAAGCGCATCTGGCTTGCCCATGCTTCATCCAGGTTTGTGGTGCAATGAAAAGTCAAAGTTGGTCAGATACAAGGACCATCGAGCCTGTTGGCAGTCAAGTTTTTTGGCCGTCCAAAAGTACTTAAGTTTTTGTGATCAGTCCACACCTCAAACTTATGCCTGGCACCCTCAAGGAAATATCGCCACTCCTCAAATGACCAAATGATAGCCAATATCTCCTTGTCATGGATCTTATAATTGCGCTCCATGGTATTGAGACTCTTGGAGTAGAAAACCACAGGATGCCACTTACTGTCCTCCTTTGACTGCTGAGAGAGGACGGCTCCAGTAGCAAAATCTGAGCTATCAGCTTCCATCTAGAAAGGAGAGTTATCATCTGGGAATAGGAGGACAGGCTTTGAAGCAACTGCCTGTTTGAGGGCATTGAAAACAGTCTGCTGTGCCACATCCTAGTGCCAAGGAGTGTCCTTAGTAGTGAGATCAAGAAGAGACCAGGCATGGTGTGAGAAATCCTGAATGAACCTCCAGCAGAAGTTGGTGAAGCCCAGGAAGGCCTGAATCTCCTTCTTGTTCTTGGGCTCTGGCCACTCTGCCACACCAGCCACTTTGACTGGGTCCATCTCAGCCATTCCATGGGAAATGATCAGTCCAAGGTATTTAACCTTGGTCTGCTCAAATTCACACTTCTCTAGCTTAAGATAAAACTGGTGTTGGCGAAGACATTTCAGCACAATGCGTGTAATCCAACAATGCTCCTCTAAAGTCTTGGTATAGATGAGAATATCATCAAGATATACACACACAATGCCCTCCGCTATAAGATCTCGGAAGATGTTGTTCATCATAGTCTGGAAGGTAGCTGGGCTATTAGTAAGGCCAAAAAACATCACCAGAGATTCAAAGAGTCCGCGATTTGTTTGGAACGCTGCCTTCCACTCATCACCTTCTTTGATGCGCACATTGTTGTAGCCCCAGTGGACATCCAACTTGGTGAAATAGTGCACACCTTGGAGGTTGTTGACAAGCTCTGAAATGAGTGGTAAGGGGTAGCGATTCTTTACAGTCATCACATTCAAAACTCGATAGTCTTGAACTAGACGTAGGGAACCATCCTTCTTTTTAATAAAAAAGACTGGGGAGGCCATTGAGGACTTTGAGAGATGGATGCAACCAGAATCTAAGCTCTCCTGCAAGAAGGCATCAAGCTCATCCTGTTCTCGGGGAAAGAGGGGATAGACTTTGCAGCTGAAGGGCTCAGCATTGGGTGTAAGCTTAATAGCATAGTCCCACTGCTTGCACTCTGGCAGGGAGTCGAATGATGCCTTAGAGAAAACATCCTCAAAGTCCTGCAAGTGATGAGGGACTGCATCCTGGAATGACTTAGGAGCAGGATTGGCGGCAAAGGCCTGAGCTAGCTGCTGAAAAGTAGTTTGGCTAGCTCTAATCTCTGCCACAGTTGGAGGAGGTCATAAAGTAGTTGCATAAATCCTATCACCTGTTTCAATGGCCTCATCTGGAGACTCTGAGTCAGGAGCACACACAAATTCACTCTCACATCCATCTTCCATCTGGGCTTCACTTACTACACCTTGAACGTCCTTATAGAGGGCCTCTCTATAAGGGAACGCCAAGGGAGGAGGATCTAGTAGGTCAAGGTCTGCAAAGGGGAGGTGCCCAACTTGGCAAGCATGTATAGCAGCGCGCTCATGAACTGAGGCTCTACGCTCCTCTTTAATCTCCTTGGCACATGTAGAACATTGTTAAGGACAGCGGCTCATACTCACTTTACTCTTGGCCCAGTCAATTTCAGGATTGTGGTCACATAGCCAGGAGAATCCAAGTATCATGTCCTGCTTCTCTAGGCTGGTGACCGCAAAGACAGCATGCTCAGAATGAGTCTGGTAACAAAGGACTAAATCCACCACCGAGCGGATGGATCCAGCTTTGTTGAGTGTACTATCAATGTTATAGACTGGAATGGGACAAGAGAGAGGCCAAGTAGTGAGTTGGTGTTGTTCTACATAGTGAGTATCAAAGAAGAGTCCAGTGGCACCACTGTTCAGAAGAGCTACAATGCTTCAAGTCTGCTGAGTGTCAGTTGTCTCAATCTCTACATTGAGATGCAAAGAGTTAGGAGAGGGAGTGGAGGCAACAACATAGTGGTGAGGGAGGTGTTGTTCCCAAGCTGGGACATGTGGGCATCAGACAGAAGGAGGAGGAGAAGAGGTCTCAGCTGAGGCCTTAACCAAGGGGGTATTTTGTATGTTGGAGGAGGTGCTTACAGTTTCAGCCAAAGAATCACTGATAGAGGGCAATATATTAGAAGATTCTACTGGCAGGCATGCAAACTGACTAGCACCAAGTAGCGGAAGCGTACAACTCATCCGTCGCCCTACTGAAAGCCCTCCTCTGTAGAACCTAAAGACTCATCCAAAGGTTCTACTACAGCCTCCACAGGACCCATGGACTTATCCAAAGGTTCTGCTTCAATCTGTGCATTTGGGGAAGGGTTTCCCTGAGCATCTCTAGCAGCCAGGAGCTGGAGAAGGAGCTCTTTCTGCTCTAAGGCCAAGAAATAGCATACCTTCAACCCCTGAGGGCAATATTGAGCAAAGTAACCAGGCTTTCCACAGTAATGATAGAGAAGAGGAAGAGAGGAGCGTTGGCAAGAAGTGTCAACGTCCATGGGGACTCCTAAAGGGAGAGGACGTGCAGCAGATACCTGAGCTGGGGCTGGAGTGTGAAATGGGAAAGAGGGTTGGATAGGAGGACAAGCAGGTAAAGGTACATGTGAGGCAGAATGAGAGGTAATTCCTCGGTGGAGCTTACGCCTTAACTCCATAAGCTACTACTGGTCACGTGCTACCTGATACCAGGACTCAATACGCACGTCATTAGGTTGTCCTTTGGCCATACTGTCAATCCGATCCATGAGAGAAAGAAGGAGGCCATCTTGGAAGGTGAGACAGAGCTGAAGACCATCTAGATAGCAAGCCTGCTCAACAAAAGCTCGGAAGGAGTCAATGTACTCATCTAGGGTTGGCTTCCCCTGTCCATATTGGTGAGGGTCTCGGAGAGTAAGAGCTGCCACCTTAGCAGGGTCCATGAGAAAGAACTCGGTTCAAAACTCTTTTTCAAACTAATCCCAGCTTCTAAAGCTCTCTACTCCTTTAGGACGTCAAAAAACTTGTAGCGCATATGTCGAAGCTCGTCCAGACTTCATGTAGGAAAGAACCCAGGCAATTTTGAGAGTGTCAAAAGGAAAGGCTTCACCACTGAGCTGCAGATAGGTGATACATGACTGTAGAAATCACTCGCCCATAGCTTGGTCACCATTGAATGCATCTGGGAGTGCTGGACAAGGAATATTGGCATGAACAGGGGGAAAGACCCCAGAGCAAGAGACTGGAGGGGTGTCAGCCCTAACTGGAGGTGCCTGGGGAGGGGTAGGAGGGAGAAGGAGGTGCTCTAAGAGGGCTTGAAGAAAATGAGAGATAGTGTCTGTGATCTGACATAATCCAGCAAGTTCGGTGGTATAGAGGGTGAGGGAAGCTTGAGTGGTCTGCACCTGAGTTTCTAGAGCAAGCAAGCAACCCCAGGCATCATCCTAAGGGGCAGAAGCATCCAAGAAAGCACCTGAAGGGGCTAGTTGGATCATAAAAGCAACAGAGAAGTAGAGTTAATCCAGTGGAGGAGTGACCTAAAAGGGCAAGAAAGGGCTTAAGCAGGCTAAAAGAGGGCTCCTAGACTGAAATGTAGAGACTTGTTTTGCTGTAAGAGCGACCTCTGGAGGCTATGGCTCAGTCATACAGCTGGCAGAGGGAAATCCAAAGTATATTAAAAAATGCATAGGTAACATTATAATGACTACTCACTTGACAGAGGGAAATCCAAAGAGAACAAGTCTAAGGATTCCCTATGCCAGGACTGACGCTTCTGAGGCTTCAGAAGCATGAAAAACAACTATACAGATCAACAAGGTGGCTAACCTTAACCTAAATAGTGAAAAACTTGGACATGGCATGTGACTTGGTAGTTACCGGATCACATGCAGCTTTGGTATGTGACTCAGTAGTTGCTAGATCATATGCAGCTTTGGCATGTGACTTAGTAGTTGCTAGATCACATGCAGCTTTGGCATGTGACTTGGTAGTTACCAGGTCACATGCAGCTTATTAAGTAAGCTAGAACGGACAGAACCAGTAAAAAAAGATAAGGGAGAACTATACTAAAGGTAAAGAGATAGACAAGAAAGAAAAAGAAGGATAAGAAAAGAAAATAAAGGACAAGAAAAGGAAAGAAATGAGAAGTTCCCTGACACCGCCCGCCCTATAAACCACGCCAGCTCCTCTGGCAACCTCAGATTGATAATGAGGTAAAAAAGTTCTTCACCCAAACAATCAAAGTCACCACCAGTCACTCTTGAGGTAGAAAGCGGGGTCCAGCACAAGTCCATCCTAGCAACTGGTGCAGGGCATTCAGTTTGTTCATAGTCCTTGTCGCCGGAGGACATATCGTGAGCGGTCGCCAGCTAAGCACAATGGTTGGTTAGCGATACCCAACGCCTAGAGAGGAGTCTTACCTCCTCCTCTCCTTCTTCTTCCTCCTTCTTCTTCTCTCCTTTCTTGATCTCTTCTTCCAGGTTTCCAGCGCTGGGAGAGGATGGCCTCTGCCAGTGGAAGAACTCAGGGTCCAACTCTGCTAAAAGTGTAGCCGCTAAACAATCAAAGAAGGGACCACATAGCTCATGTTCTGCTGAGGTGAACCGAACATAGAGGCGCTTGGCCTCTCTGGAAGAGCCCAGAGGAGAGCCAGCCTTCTTGCCAGCCCGACACCCCTCAACCAACTCTCCACTCTCCTCTACCGACTCTTCTTGCTCCACTGCCTTTCTCTTGCTCTTGTCTTGCCTCTCTCTCTTCGGCGGCCAGCTACCAGTTGGCTTGGTAGCCTTGTAGCAAGAAAGTGGCAAAGACGCATCGCTTTGACTGGTTGGCAATGCCAGACTCTCTCCTATGATGCTGGCGACCCCACCAGACTCCACCAACGCCCGCTTGCCCAGCACAAACTCCCTAGCCTTCTTAACCCGTACTGACCGCTTGAAAGTCCTTTTGTCAATAGGGTCCTCTTTACCATGCTCCTGGGACTTGAAGCCATTGTAGGTACAGGCCCGTTTGAGGGCATCACAACGGTAACATGATAAGACTCCGGTTAGGAACCAGCAGGCCTCTGGGTCATTGTCGGTCCAGCATTTGTTGCACTGAGCCTGACAAGTGGTCAGATAAGTCGCTAAAGAATGAAGATATACTCATCGTGCCTTGGACTCTTTGTATGCTTGGTGCTGGCCAGGCGCCACTGTCTTCTTACCTTTGGCACCCTCCATCACCACGCCAGCCTCCATCCCAGTGTCCAACACAACTTTGGTCCTCTGAGTCGCCAGCAGGTCGCAAAGCTCGGCATTGGAGAAAATGGTTTGAGTAAGCGCCTATAAAATTAGTCAGTTGCTAATGAGCAGGAACATGAGCAAACCTTATCTTGTACATTGGCACCACCCTGGCCAACTTGCGAGACTAGAAAGATAACAGTTAGCAACTACGACAAAGCCACAAGTTAGAAAAACACATACCTTGCAAGGGGAGGACACTTGTGCCATTGAGCCCTGCCTGGGAGCCACTGCGTAGGGCTCTTGTTGCCAGCGGCTACTTGTTGTGCATGGCAAGCCTGGTGCTGCTTTTGACGCATCCTAGCAAAGTTGTTCTCAGCTGACTGGCTGAGACCAGTGAGAAGGGGCGCCAACAAAGACAAAGTAGATGCTACTGGGGCACTACAAACAAGACCACCTGACAAACCACCCATCTGGCCCGCTACCAACCCCATTGCCAAGCCAGCCTCCCAAATCTCCTCCTGCCACCTCCACTCCCTCTCCTCCTCAGCCTGCTACTAAGCTTCCACCAACAATGCCTCTTTTCTTGGGTGGTATGCTGTCGCACCAAGATTGGCTCCACAATTAGTGTCTCCTTACTGTCAGAAGAAAGTTCATGCCAGTGCTAACAAATAAGAAATAAGCAACTTACTCTTGACAACCTTGAGAACTGACCAGTTGAGAGGGACCTCTGCCCAAAATCTCTACTAACTTGTTGTCAACAGAGGGGGCGGGAGGGGGTTGAGGTCACTAAATGGTCAGTAAAAGACAAGGTACAGTTGCTAACAACATGTACCAGGAGAGCCTTGTATAGTGCCAGCCACTCAGCGCTCTCGTGCTTGGCTGCCTAAGCAACACACCATGCCCGCAATGCTGCCTCGTTGTCCCATGTCACACCAGCCAACCTGTGCACCTCCCACCTCTCCAACACCCTCAACATCCCCACAACCAAGTCCTGAAAGGCGCAAGCTCCCTTGCCAAGGTGGCAGGCCAAGAACGCAGAAGCCTTGATAATAAACGTAAGTGCACAAGCGCTAGTATTGGCGGCAGCAATTACAGAAGACATTGGTAGGATTTAGAGTTAGAAGAGTGGAAATCAAAATTGGCTGCTCACAGGGGATTTTGATGGAGTTCTGATTACGGTCGCCAGACCTTTTGAATAGGTGGTTATGCGCACGGACCTTGTAACAACACGTGATATCGGGGTTGACTGAGGACAGTCAATTTTTCAGTTGGGGGGGAGATGATAAGCCTCTGGCTGAGCTCAGCGCACCAGTGTTATTTTTAGTGATTTATATTTTGCAGCTAGCAGAGATCAAACTCAGGCTACAGAATGCGACATGTAGGATCATGGGACTTAGCGACCACCTGACTTGGTGGTCAGATGATGATTTACTAGTCACATGGTGATCACAAGACTTGGCAGGACCACGGGACCTTAGCAACCACCTGACTTGGCGATCACCTGCCACTTACCTGACTTCAGCCTGGCCCTCTTTCAGGTCCCCCGATCAGTGATAACCAACTCCAGGGCCTTTAGCAATGCCTATCAAAACCCAGTGCTTCTCAAAGATTCGACGTCAGGTTACTTTAGCAATGCTTAGCGACTTACTTGAGACAGGCTCCTTGATGGTTTCAGATCATAGCAACGCTTATAGCTTATCTGACACTTAGCGACTTACTCAAAACAGGCCCCCTTGATGGTTTCAGGCCTTAGCAACAGTCCTCACTCATTTGGCCTCTTTCACTGCTAGGATGTTGAGTTAATGCTTGCCAACTTGACAGACGCCGTCACTTAGCAACTTTCACGCTCCATTGTACTTGTCACTATTTTTCTTGATTAATTAATTAGCAACTTTTTAGTTTAATTAACACGGCGACCTAGCACCTATAAATACTGTACATATTTTATCTTAGCCACCATCAAATTGTACACCCCACAGTTCAGATTACATTTTGGCGTATTCTAAGTCCTCAGAGTCACTAAGTAATACAGTCTTGCCAACTTCACCTTGCCGACTTTACTCGCCAACTTTTGCTCTTATGGTGCCATACTGGCACATTGTCACCAACGTTTACGTTGCTAAAGTCCTTACCAACTTCTAGCACCCTAGCACCTTGCAGGCTTTTTGTCAGGGGACTCCTCATTTCTCCCTTCTTCTACTCCTTATTCTTTCATTCTTCCTCTATTTATTTCCCTATTTCTGCTGTCACTCTTTTACTTTACTGCTTCTATTCCTTCAACACTATCTATTGGTACTAATCTCAGCCCTTGAGGTGCTCTAGTTCTTTAGTTATCATTCAGACAAGTGTAGCCACCGTTTCCAGAGGCTTAGTCATCTCGCGGCTAGCCTCCAAATTACTAAGCAAGTCACATGAGACATGTGCATGACCTCTGGCAATGGCAATTTCCGAGTTTTTGATTATTTTCGGAGATTTTCCTTTTTTAGATTATAAATTTTATTGTGGCTTTTGTCATACTATACAGTTACTTCCCATGCTTCTGGAGCCTTGGAAGCGTCACTCCTGGCATAGGGAATCCCTAGACTTGTTCTCTTTGGATTTCCCTCTGCCAGGTGAGTAGTTATTGTTGTATTACCTAAATATACTTTGGATTTCCCTCTGCCAGCTGTGTGACTGAGCCATAGCCTCCAGAGGTCGCCCTTACAGCGGGCAGTGAAGATGCTACTGAGACTGGCATAGGAGACAGGTCATCCCAATCAGCGGGTTCTTGGAAGTCCATGGTAGAGTCATGCATAGAAGCCATAGGAGGAGGCAGTGCAGACTGAGTAGAAAGTTTTGGGGTGGACGAGGCGAGTTCCCTAGAAGGGGCCAGCGCAGCAACTGCCAGCGCAGCATTGCCAGATTGCTGCTTCCATGGTGCGTGCACATGCTTCTTAGCAATGTGCTTTCCAAAGACAACAAGGGCTTCACTAATATGCTGGTCAGTGCCCCAGATAGTGACAAAAGATTGGCCTTCACCACCAGCTGGACCAACTGTGAAGGCAGCCAATCAAGAGCCAGACAGGTCATGGGCTTGTTTAAGGCCATGCCCCTGATGTCCAACAATGTGCGCTGTAAGGGCAACCTCTGGAGGCTATGGCTCAGTCACACAGCTGGCAGAGGGAAATCCAAAGTATATATAGGTAATACAACTATAACTACTCACCTGGCAGAGGGAAATCCAAAGAGAACAAGTCTAGGGATTCCCTATGCCAGGAGTGATGCTTCCAAGGCTCCAGAAGCGTGGGAAGTAACTGTATAGCATGACAAAAGCCACAATAAAATTTATAATCTAAAAAAGGAAAATCTCTGAAAATAATCAAAAACTCGGAAATTGCCATTGCCAGAGGTCATGCACATGTCTCATGTGACTTGCTTAGTAATTTGGAGGCTAGCCTCAAGATGACTAAGCCTCTGGAAGCGTTGGCTACACTTGTTTGAATGATAACTAAAGAACCAGAGCACCTCAAGGGCTGAGAATAGTACTAATAGATAGTGTTGAAAGAATAGAAGCAGTAAAGTAAAAGAGTGACAGCAGAAATAAGGAAATAAATAGAGAAAGAATGAAGGAATAAGGAGTGAAAGAAGGGAGAAATGAGGAGTCCTCTGACAGTAAGTCGCTAGGTGCCAAATAAGCTATAAGCGTCGCTAATATCTGAAACCATCAAGGGGCCTATTGCTAAGCATTGCTAAAGTGATCTGATGTTGGATCTTTGAGAAGCACTGGGTTTTGATAGGCATTGCTAAAGGCCTTGGCATTGGTTATCACTAATTGAGAACCTGAAAGGGGGCCGGGCTGAAGTCAGGTGAGTGGTGTAAGGGCGACCTCCGGAGGTTGCAGCTAAGTCACACAACTGGCAGAGGGAAATCCGAAGTGTATTAGGGGCAGTACATATTACAGGGAAATAACTAATCACCTGGCAGAGGGAAATCCAAAGAGAACAAGTCTAAGGATTCCTCTGCCACGGTGTGGCGCATCAGTACGGGGGCGGGGGCGTGAGAATGACTGTACAACATCCCGGAGAAGTCCGACGACTGCAAGGGAGCATCCCGGAGACCTCCAGGATGACCAGAAAGGGAAATGGCCGGAAAAGGAAGCCTGGGGGGTCCCAGAGATCTCCAGGATGGCCGGAAAAGGAAGTCCCCTGACATCACCCCCCCTTAGAGTGCGGCGTCTCGACGCACTGGGTAGAACAAGTTGCAGACCACGCGGTCCACCGGAGAGACAGGGTAGATGCCCTGGATTGTGCAGGGAGCCTCCAGGTGACTACGGTGGAAGTCCTTCACCAGAGCGGGCACGTGGACGTTTTTGGCGGGTTCCCAGGAGATGTCTTTGATACCGTAGCCCTTCCACTTGACCTTGTATTGCAGCTTGTGCTGGAATAGACGGCTGTTGAGGATCTTCTCCACTTCGTACTCTGGACGGTTGTTGACAATGACCGGAGGTGGCAGAGGCAAGGCACGTCGACCTGGAATAGGGTCGTCCGGGGCGGGCAAAAGCTTGACCACGTTGAAGACCGGATGGAGGCGCCGCATGCTGGTGGGCAGCCGGAGCCTGTAGGCCAACGGTCCTACCTGGCGCTCAATCACATATGGCCCCAGTTGTCGGTGTGAGAGCTTTTGGGATGGCCTAGTGGTCACAATGTCGGAGGCGTCCAGGTAGACTCGGTCTCCGGGCTTGTACTGGGGGGTCGGCAAGCATCCTCGGTCGTAATAGCGGGCCATGTCGTCC
>QLOM01004733.1:0-14722 GCA_003313785.1 Termitomyces sp. MG148 | reverse complement strand
ATGTACTGTCTCTAATACACTTCGGATTTCCCTCTGCCAGTTGTGTGACTTAGCCGCAACCTCTGGAAGTCGCCCTTACAGTGCACATGTTAAGCATGGCAGGGTCTATGGCTCTCAGTTAGGCAAATCTGGTAGAAGCACGTATGCGATCCTTTGCCTCTTTATGCCATTGCTTCTTGTGTGCTGTCAGAACTGCAGCCTTCAATGCCTTGAGAGGCTTTCTTAGGAATGGCAGTCCTTGCAATTCTGTCTCGTTGCCTGCTGCTGCCCTTTTTGCCTCTCTGTCTGCCCTCTCATTGCCTGGTATCTCAGTGTGTCCTGGTGTCCAATATACTTGTATGTTAACACCTGAGTCAATCTCCTTGACCTTACGGATTCCTGTCAGTGCTTTGTCCACAATGTATCTTGCAGTTCCTTGTCCCGGCGCCCCAAGTGCCTTTATGCTAGCCGTGTTGTCTGTCCCCAACGTTACTGTTCCCACCCTCCGCCATCTCCTGACTTCCCTCTTCAGCAGTTCAAATCCCAACACCTGTTCCACACATTCTCCTTCAAACATGGTATGCTCCTCTTCTGGTCCCAGGAACTTCCTCAACACCTTTGGCTGCTCCATCCCTCTGTACAGGACTGCTGCCGCTCCCACTCCCCCTCCACTCCCCAATCTGTCCATATATCAGCCTCTATATTTCTTTCTCTGTCTTGCGCCTCTTCTGCCATCTCCCCCTTTATCACCTCTACCGGACATTTTCACTCTGGGGGATGACGGACAATTGCTATTGTCTCCATGTTCTTTGGATGTGTTCCCAGTGCCCACATGATGTGGTGCAGCAGGGCTCTATGCCTGCATACAAAATTTGCTGCTCGTCTTGCTAGCTTGTACAAAGGGTGCCTTTCTGGCAGCGTCACGATCCTTGCTGCTGCATTCACGCATATCCGTCGTATTTGCATGTTGATTGGTTCCAGGCCCGCATGCACCTCCAGGAGGTCATTTGGTGTTGTCCTCAGTGCTCTTATCACCTGCGGTGCGCACGCTCTCTGAACTCTCCTCATTTTCTCCACAAAGCTTCTCGATCTCCTCTCCTTCCCAATCCCAGCCATCGCCTCTGTTGCACATTATACATCCACTGCATACAGCATGTTTGGGGCTACCACTGTCTCATACAGTCTGCACATCAATCCTCCCTCGACGCCTCCATTGATCTTTGCCAGTCTCTTTATCAGAGCCACTGCTGCTGTGCCCTTCCCCTGTGCGTAAGCTGCATGCTCCCTGAACCTTAATTCTTGGTCCAGGATTACCCCCAGGAACTTGTGGGAGGTATCCATCTTGATTGGCATGCCGTTGATTGTGATATTTGGTCTTGGTGCCAGGAATGTTCTACCTCCACCTTGCGCTCCATCTCCACCTTCCCTCCTTCTTTTCCTCCTCCTTGTGAAGCCCACTCCCACAAACTTCTTCATTTTGTATATTGAGTAGTGCATCTCCGCCTACGCACTTGCACCCCCTTCTCTCCTCATCATTTCCTCTAACTTCCTCGCTGCCTCCTTCATGTCCTTCCCTTCCACTGCCATATACACATCATCCGCAAACAAGTCCACAAGTTCTCCATCCTCCTCCCTTGCCCCTTTGATTTGTCCTGCATTATAGAAGTTGTAGCACAGTCCTGAGGTATTACATCCCTAGTCCAGACCACTGTTGATTGGGATCGTCTCCGAGGAGTAGTCATCAAATGCTATCACTGTTCGTCTCCCCTCTAACTTTCTCTCAAACCACCTCGCCACCTCCTCTGGTACTCTTCTCCATCTCATGTTTCTCACCAAGACCCTGGGCACTGTGTTGAGAAAGGCTCCCTTGACATCCATGAAGACTGTCACTACTTTATTCCCCCTCCTTCATGCATTCTTGATGAATGTAGTCAGGACATGCAGCGAATCAGTAGTTGTCCTTCTTGGCCAGCCTCCAAACTGGTACTTCGGGAGGATGTTGGTCTTTTCTACATAATACATGAGTTTTGTCTTCACGCACAATGATAGTACTTTTGTGATTGTGTCTAGCAGGGCAATGGGCCTGTATGAGTTCAAATCTGTGTAGTCATCTCGTTCTGGCTTCCTCACTACCACCGTCTTGAAGACTTTCCATCTTTCTAGGTATACTTTGAAGTTGAATGTTCCTTGAAAGATAGGTCCGAGATATGGGACTAGAGTATATCTGGTTTTCTTCAGGACAATGTTGGGTATGCCGCTCAAGCCAGGAGCTTTGTGCAGCTTGAGCTTATCGATTGCTGTGTATATCTCCTTGTTTGTAATGGGTGTCTATTCAAATGCTGCATGCAAAGCTTCCTCAGGCTCCTCTCCCTCATCTGCTTCTTCTCCTGGGTCATTGTAGAAGAAGGCCCTGTGAAACAACTCCATCTTCTCCTTGTTGTTGCCAATCTCCTTCTCTAACCCCTCTACTGTCTTCTTCAACGCTGGTGTCCTCGCCCTCGCCCTGTCCCCAAGCGGTGCCATTGCAAAGCTCTTTGCATCCCAAATTGATCTTGCATCCACCGTCTTTAGCCACCCCTCCCAATGTCTCCTCTTCATGTCTTTGATTGCCTACCCATAGTTGTTTCTTGCTTGCCTAAAGGCCTCGTGTGCTGAATGGTTCTCAATCCCCATGACCCTGTATGACTCCCTCCCCATTGCCCTTGCCTTCGCTCTCATCAATGTCAGCTCCTTTGTCCACCACCTCTTTATTTCTGCTGCCACCTGCCACCCTTTTCATCGGCACTTTCTCCTCCACCGTCTTCTTCAGTGCCTCCATCACTCCTTCTAGCCTCTCCTCTACCTCTTCTTTCCTTGTGATCCGGTCCTTCCTTACTCCTTCCAGCCTCCTTCCCAGCTTCTCTTCAAATTCATCCCACTCCACCTCTTTGAAGCTCCTACTTTCTTCCTCCACAGTCCTCATCACCTTCATCTTGCATACTGTTATCACTGGGAAGTGATTGGCCTTTAGAAGCTATTCGCTGTACAGAGCTTTACACCTGACGATCCGCTCCTGTAATGAGTTAGCTACAAACACATTGTCAGGTCTTGTTAGATTCTTTGTAGCCTTGGCCTGGAGTGTTGGGATGTGCAGTCCAAGGGCCATAGTCATCCCATGTCTTGACACCAACCCTATAAGTTCTTCTGCTTCATCCAGGTTCCATCTTGTAAACAGATGAGTGTTTCTTGGGCTATCTCACATTGAGTGGTGTCGGTTAAAGTCGCCCACCTATAACAGTTCCCCCCCGTCCTCCTGCCCTCTGTCCTTTGGAGGAAGAAGTCCAGGGCTCTGATGCTTCCCGAATTCTCGCATGCATTGTAAATGTTGAATATATGCATCATGCATCCACGCATCTCTAGGCGTATGCCTACAACATCCGCACTCTCCACATTGAGTCTAGTTCAGCTGTCCGTTGCAATTCTCCTACTGACCAACATGATAGCTCTTGTTCTCCCTGTGTTGTTTTCATTGTGCTTCTTAGGGTAAACCGTTCTCCACACCTGTGTTGCTCATGACTGCTTGTTGAAGTCAAAATATGGCTCTTGTAAGTATATCACGTCTGTGGTTTTATTCATTGTGTTCAGTAATGCGTGCTGTACTGTCAGAGACTTGTCCACATTTTGCTGCTATATCGTCAATCTGTCCTCTCCCTGTCTTCCTCCCACTCCTCTGCCCTCTGCTTCTCTCCTATCCCCTCTCCTGCTATCCATGTTGTGCTTGCGCTGTTAGGGCCTCCAGCAATGCCATCAGATCATTGTATTGCTGCTCATTCCATTCTCCTTGGTGCTGACTACTTCCTTGTCCTTGTCCTGTCACGCTCTGGCTTTGTAGGGCTATGTCCGCCCACCTGTAGCTATCCAATGTTGTTTGTGTGCCGCCCATTTCTGCTCTCCTCTATTGCTCTCCTCTTCCAACCTCTCTATCAGTGCCTTTTGCCTCCACCCCCAGCCAGTCGTCCTTGTCTCCCCGTCCTGATTGGCGTTCCTCCTACCATTCTTTCCTGTGCTGTCTCCCTCCTTGCTCCCTCTCCCAGTCTGTTAATCGCTACTACCCTGTGGTCTTCTAGCCTGGTCTATGTCCACTGCTAGTCAGTAGGATAATATTTATACTTCATCTCTGGTGATCTGTCAAGCATTCTGTTCTTCACCTCCACAAAGACTGGGCATGTCCTTGCTAATGAGGGATGGTCATGTTGCCACCCCCTGGCTTGGCAGTTGACACACACATAGCACTTGGTGTCCATGATTTTGCATTCTTTTGTCCTATGGTTTCCTGCACACAATTTGCAGGTGTCCCCATCCTGCTTACACTTGTTAGCTATATGACCCTTCCCATACCTCTGACACTTCAGACAGCATCAGGGTTCTTGATCCAGCTTGCACGCATTCACCCTCTTGCCCTCAATTACCAGCCCATTGCGTATTGCCATGTTGGCCCTCTTGTCGGTCACACACACAATTATCGAGTGTGCCACCCTCTGATTTTTGTGTCGCGTCCAGAGAGCTCTTGCCCATCTTGCAGACATCAGTTCTCCAAAGTGTAGTCCGTTACCATTCCCAACCGTCTCTCCAACTGCTTAGTCAGGTCATCTCCCAAGCTTACTGGCACAAATTCCATGAATATGTTGTAGGTCCTGCCCTTCACGATGGCACCTGCTCCGAACTTCTCTAAGTAGGCTTTTCAAATGTCTGGCTTTGCCAACCATTTAGTCGCCTCTGTAGAATTCAGTTCAAATAGTACTCCTCTGTTTCTCAGTTTCCTGGCATGGACAAATTCCACTTCTGGCCTGTCAAGGCCTTGCATCTCCATGAGTTTTCGCGCCAACTTTGCCTTCTCTATGAGCTCTCTCTCCGTGAGGTTTTTCTAGCCTTCACCTCCCTCTGTGTTGTCTATTAGCATCTGCCACGCCCTGCTCTTGGTTTGTTGTACTACATCTTCGTGTTCTGCTTTGCAGGCCACCTGTGCATAGCTTATTTTCTTTCCCCATGTCCTCTGCCCTTTCTGCTCTCCCATCCTCATCCTCTCCCTCTCCTCTCTGCTTTGCCATTCTCTTGATCACCTGCCCTTCTTCCACCCTGTTGGCCATCTCCTTGGCCTGTTCCGCCATCCCTTTCACTGTTGTCACCGTTGATTCCACCAGGTTTTCCAACACCTCCTTGTACTCGTCCATCGTCTTCTCCACCGTTTCCAGCACCAGCCTCTCTATTTTGCTCACTCGGACCTCCTCCAACCCAATCGCCACTGCTCTCAGTCCATCCTTTACTTCTTCCATAACATCCTTTCTTGCAGTCAGCATAAGAAGGGCTGCCTTGAGTGCATCCACATCGATTGTGTCCTCCATCTCTGTCAGTGTGGCATTCTCATAGAGCCACGTTCTTGCTTCGTCTGCTGTCTGTATCCTTGGTGCTTGTTCATGCGTAGCGCTTCTTTTGGTGGTTCTGCCCTGCGTTGTGACTATGGTCTTGCGTGTTGGTTGCCCAGCGGTTTTTGCTGCTGTGCTCCCATTATTTGTTGACATGTCCCAGAGGTGCAGCACAGTAGTATGATAAAAGTTGTTTAGAGTGTTTTAATAGAGTTTTATCTACTTCTAATCCTATGCCCCTCTGTTCCATGTTCTTTTGAGCTGAAAACTTGAGTTTCCATGAGGGTCAGATGGTGGTTTTAGATCAAAAGCAGTCCCCAGCTTGACTTGAGTGTATTAGGTCCATAATTATGTGGGACAGACATGTTGCTAACGCTTTTGTCAGAATTTTGTAATTGGTGTTCAGGTATGTTATTGGGTGGTAGTTTGCAATATCTGTTCTGTCGTTTTTCTTGTACAGAGGACACATCCAGCCTTCTGCAAAATGTGAGTCTTCCATTACTCCATGTGTTTGAATCTCATTGTACACTAATTGTAGCATCTCTATGATATTACAGGTAGTCTTTTGGGCTCCTCCTCCTTTGTTGTGCTTTGAGTCATTTATGAATGGCCCATTCATGGACTTCTAGAATTTGTAGGTGATTCCATCTAATCCAGGAGCAGAGCTGTTCTTAGAGTTCTTCAGAGCTAGCTTTATTTCTTCCTAGTCTAGTGGTTTCTCTATCTCCTTGTTTTGTTTGCTTGTTGTTCTTGTGCATAGCGTGTTTAGTGCTTTTACTATTTTTTCTTCTCTAACTTCCTTGAGCATGTTTCTGCTTTGTTTTTGCAGGTTCTTTTTCATGAGTTCCGCCATCTTATGTGAGTTATTTTCATAATGTGATATGTTCTCAAGGCATTCATCTTTTTTGAGGGCAAAAATAATGTCCCTTGGGCTTGCTATTTTGCTGGATTGTGTCTAGTACTTGCATATTGTTTCACCATCTAGTCTATTTTTAATTTTAATGTTTTCTCTTTTTTCCATATGTGTTGTCTTTTCTAGCTCATCCAGTGCTTTTATTATCTTATGTGTGTTATCTATTCTTACTTTTTCTTCCAATTTTAATGTTTTCTCTCTTTTCCATATGTGTTGTCTTTTCTACAGTTGCAGACAAGCAAACACATCAAATTTGGTAGCACGACAATGGGCCGACATCAAGCTAAGCTGATTTTTTCATGGACTCAGGACATTAAAAGAAGTTGAAAAATGCAATCCCGAAGTTTTTCTGCAACTTTTTGCTTGCGCCAAATTTTTGGGATAAATCAACGGTTTCTTAGAGTAGTTATTTTATGCCAAATAATGTCAGTGTAGCTATAAAATATACAGATTTAGTTAAGAACAGCTTCAATATTCATCAGAGCATGATTAGAGATGGTACAGTGTTGCCTGTGCTTGCAAACAGCCCATTCAGCAGCCTTGCCAGTTAGCCCACATTGGTAAGCATCCATAAAGCGCCAAGACTGGTTGATGAAGCGCCAAATGACATCAACAGGACAGGCATTGAGCCATTTGAGTGCTTCGGACTTTGCATCGTCGAAACCAGTCTTGTCTGCCTCTCTGTATCGGTACTTGCACCAACCCCAGTACTGTAGTAAAGTTGAGTTTTCTTTAATATCATCATCGACTTCAATTTCCATGCTGTCATGGCCATAACTGGCAGTTTTTACAAAGAAGTCTTGGATTGACACCTGGTGGAGTTTATTTGTGGGAGAGATTTTGGCTTTTTTGAGTGGTCGGCCACCAACCATTGGTTCTAGAAGGCTTGTAGGTCGTAACTTGTTACAGCTTTTGTCCAAGAAAAAAAAAATTTATTGTTTGTTTCTATGGACTCAGAATGATAAAAGAGTCTGAAAAATGGTTGTCCCAGAATTGTAGCTGTTTTTTTTGACTGCGCCAAAATTTTGGTGGAAAAAAATTAAAATTACAATTCAAGGTAAATGAATGGTACCAGCCAACTCTTCGTTTCGAAAGGAGTCAATTCCTATGGTTTTTGTGGAATTCTCACGCTTTTCTGAATGTCCACATTTGGACAAAAAAATTTGATGTGTTTGCTTGTCCGCAACTGTAGCTCATTCAGTGCTTTCATTATCTTATGTGTGTTATCTATTCTTACTTTTTCTTCCACACTCTTGTCTGACATTATGTCTGATAGTTCTTTTTTCAGCATTTCCTTGTCTTTTAGGTATTTTGGCACTGTTGTCTTTTTGCGGTCCCTGGCCATTAACAGAATATCTTTCTTCCACCTGTTATAGTTCTTTTGCAGGTTATTGTTGTTATTACGGTTCAGCATTGATTCTTTCATCTCTTCTATGGCTTTCACTCCCTCTGTTATTACTTTTGTTCAGAAGTGTTTGTCTTTCAGGATGTTCTTTTTTAGTACTCATCTCCCTCTTTCTACTGTTGGGGAGTCTGCATGTGCTATTTGGACAGATGTCAGGAGGTGGTCGGTTCCAGGTATACCTGATGGGCTAATCCTCCAATCTCTTGCTAATGGGGCAATAGGGTCTGCAATATATATTTGGTCTATTCATGACATTGATTTTGTTGCATCTTGTACAAAGGTGAAAGTTTGTTTGGTTGGGAATGTCTCCCTCCATGTGTTGTTTAGTCTGAGCATCTGTTTTAGTTCATCCAGTGCTTCAATGGCCTCTTCTGGGTCTGGTCTTATTGGTGCACAATCTAGGGTGTCTTCCATCATGTTGAAGTCCCCTGCTAGGATGTCCACCTTGAGGTTTGGATGTTTCACTAGGTATTGCTTTACTTTCCTCCAGAAGTCCCTGTTTTCTACTCCATTTGTTTTTGTTATATTTAGCATGTATATATTTAGTATGCTAATTGTTTCTTCTTTGTGCTACATCACTTTTATCAGAATTGCTTTTTTTGGTACAATTTCTACCATTTTTGCATCTCTTGTGTTGATCAAGTTCTTATTCAGAACCACCGCCACTCCTCTCCTTCTGGTTGGGTTGGTTGAGTCAGGCAAGTTAAGTATTTTTATTCTTTTGCCAAAGAAGTTCTCAATTTTGTTCTTCCTCTCAGTTCTCAGATGTGTTTCTTGGACGAGCAGGATTCCGATCTTCTCATCTCTCAAAACCTGGTTCACATGGTTCCATTTTGTCTCTGAGATAGGCATCCTCATGTTTCTATATCCTTGGATGTTCAGGGTGGCTAGTCTCAATGCTGCTTTTGTGTTTTTTTTTAAGGAGTTTGTTATATGTATTCTGTTCCTGCCCTCTTCACTGGCATGTTCTCTTTGTGATCCTAATGTTCCTGGTTGACCCTCTGCAAGGTTGTTGTTTGTTTTTAGTGCCTGATCTTTGCTTTCATTTATGTCATTCATGACTTAGTCCTGGTCATTTTCTGGTTCTCTGTTTTGCAGACTTCTGCCTGACATGTTGCTTCTCATTTCCAAAGCTAAGGCTCTATTGCTTGTTGGAATGGCGCTTTGCCTCCAAACTGCACTATTGTGGTCTCCTTGCTCTAGAGACTGCAGCTGCTCTAGCTGTGGCCTGCTCTGGGCTCCTGCTTCCTCTGCCTCTGCCGGTATCTTCAGTAGTTGACTTGCTTCTTCCTCCTCCCATGGAGGGATAGGTGCCATTGCTTTGTTCTTGTTTACCTGTAAATAATAGATCTGTTAGTATTGTTGTGCTATTCATTGTAAGTATTGTGAGGGGGAGGGGAGGTTGGTTCCACTCTCTCGAGTAGAGGTTTGTGTTCTGCCATATGCATCATTTGGCTGGGGTATATTCTTATGCCATGCTATCTTAGGTCCTCAAGTGTGCGGTGAAAACTTTATTTTCATGGGGTCTACATTGTTAATCTATTAGGTGCTGTTTATGTGGGGGTTCTAAGCACGACCTCTGCCTCTTTTCATAAAAAATTCTCTCCTTCCCCTGTGTGCATTATAATTTCTCCCCATCTTATGATTAGGAGGTCTTCAATTGTGGTTATTGCTAGCTGAGGAGATTGCATCCACAAAATTGGTTGCTGCTGCGGTGTTCTGCATTCCTTCAGGTTTGTAACCAAACCACCCAGGGAGCCTTGAGAGTGGACAGTTACTCAAGTCGTGGTCTATGGACTTGCACCCAGTGCAGAGTGGTTGTTGTTTTCCTGTCAGTGCGTAGCCCTTTCTGAAGCCCATTGTGTTGAATTTGCATTGACATATTTTTTGTCACAGGAAGGCATAGTTGTTGTTCTCAAGGCCCAGTGATGACACTCAAAAGTTGCTAAGCACTGTCCAGGTGGATAGTAAACCTAGTGCCTCACAAATGAGTAGTGTCGAGCAGTCGCTAGTTTTGAATTTTCTAATGTTTTGGTGGTGCAGAACATAGTTCAGTCTTTGGAGTCTTTTTGCCACTACTCTTGTACTTGACCTGCGTTGTGCAAGGGCTTGAGAAGGGGGGATTGTTTTACTCCAAAACCACTTTGATTGCTATGCTTTGTAGCCTACTGCTTTAGTAGTAACTCACTTTGGGTAGTGTTGTGGGTTTTGAGCACTGGCAAAGGTGTGCTTTACACTTGTCCTAAACTGACTACAACATGGTGATTCAGGTTCAAAGTGCTCCTTGTTTATTCCTATTTTAGTCAGAAATAAAGAGTGAGTTGCATGGGAAAATATAAATAAAGTCATGTGACTATGTTTGAACATATTTAGGAGTAGTTCAAGTTGGTTGAACCACATTTTGACCTTCAACTACCATCATAAAAGTGACTCCTCCTGCACAATGCTCTACTGTTGCTTTTCTCCTTGCTCAAGGGTATTCTATCAGGGGACTTCCACTTCCAGAACTTCCTTTTTTGGAACCCCAGAGTTCTTCAGAAATTTCCAGAGATCTCCAGGATGCTCCTGCACCTTCCAGGAAGTACTGCATAGTTGTTCCCATGCCTTTGCTACTCGTGCTGATGCGCTGCACTGCAGCAGAGAGATTCTTAGACTTATTTTCTTTGGATTTCCCTCTGCCAGGTGAATTAGTTACTTTCCTATTGTATTATTCTGTTTCTAATAAACTTTCCATTTCCCTCTGCCAGTTGTGTAACTTAGCCACAACCTCCAAAGGTTGCCCTTACAGCAGAACAAGTCTTCTCCTAGTCTGGAAGCCCCCTATAGTTGCTAAAATTCATCTGGCTCCTATTTGTTGTTTCTCCACTAGGCTTAAGCACCAATATTATCTATGTCTCAGCCAGCCACTTTAGAAGCTCTCTCAGATGCTACGGCCTCTGGCAAGGAAGCCTGGACCCATCTGCTCTATCTAGAAATGCAAGTGCAACTTACTCAAGCCTCTCTTACTCAGCACACTGCCAAACTCACCCACCTCTGCCAAACCACCAAAACCATTTTCAATTCCCTCCACATGCTCTTCAAACACCTTGCTCTGGCAGCAGCCAACCTTCTGCTGCCTACTCCGCTGGTGCAATGTCCTTGTGCTGCATGATCTTCTCTCCAAGCATGGAAGCGCTCCAACATCCCATGCTCAGTGATCTTCAACATGTATAATGGTGACCATGTGTCTGAGAAACATTTCTTCCAATCCTGTGTCACCTACATCCAACTCTGCAGCAACAACTTTGTCTCTGACAAGCTGAAGATTGTGTGGGTCCTGTCCTATATGAAGTCAGGACAGGCAGTCACCTATGCAATGAGGGTCTTCCAATGCCCCAGTGGCGTTGGAAGCTTTGCAGACTGGGCCAAGTTCAAACAGGAGTTCCAGAATTTGTTCTTCTCTCATAGCCAAAACTGCTGCACTGATCCTGCAAGACAGGGATCAGTACAGCCAAGGGAAGCAATCTCTGGACAAATACATTGACTTGTTCTGCATGCTGGTAGAGCAGGCCAAGTACTCCAATGGCCTGCAGCTGTGCCTCATCTTTCAAGAAGGGCTCTATCCGGTTCTGATGGAGTGCATTGACAACCTTGTAGAGGGATGCAATCAGGTCCTGTCTTGGTACCAGATAGCTTGGGAGCAGTGGCAGCTCATGGAGCTCAAGTGCAACCTCTGCAAGGCCGCAGCTCCTGCTTCATCCTTGCACCTACCCATCATGTTTCCTTGCTGACCAACCGCTCTGCCCCTAACAATGTTGTCAGCAGTGCCTCTGGCACCCATGGTACTACTCTTGGGTGCTCCAATGGACATGGACACTTCCTGGCAATGCGTGCCTCTCCTGCTTTTGTGCCCACAATGCAGTGCACAGGGCCACTTTACCCACCACTGCCTCCAAGGCCTAAAGGTCCAATATCTATCTCTGAAGGAGCAGGAAGAGCAGTTCCTGCAACTCCTAGCAGCCTGCAACGTGGCCAGGACTCCTTCTCTAGATGCTCCTGCTTTGAAAAGCATGCACACAACCCCTCTTGTTGCTGGAGAATTGGAGGAGCCATGGAAGAGTTTTTAGGGATGCAACGGATGAAAAGTATGCCTCCATCACCTAGTGCTAATCAGTTTGTATCAATACAACTTCTGTCAATGACTCAGTACTCCTAACTGTAAGCACCACCCCTGATGTATCCAATGGCTCTTCTGAGCCCTCATTGACTCCTTCTTGGGCACGCACTCCTGCTTGGGAGCACCATTTCCCTTGCTGCTATGTCATAGCATCTACTCCATTGCTTAACTTGCTCCAGATAAACATGGAAATTGAAACCACCAAAATGCAGCAGACCTGGAGCATAGTTGCCCTCTTGGACTCCTGAGCAACCAGACTCTTTGTGGATGCTAGCTATGTGGAGCGGCATCAACTCACAACTTGGCCCCTTCTGTCTTCCATCCCAGTGTACAACATCAATGGCACTCATAACAAAGCGAGATCCATCAAGTTTGTGGTAGACCTTATCCTGTTAGGGGACTAGTCTCTGGACCGTGTCTAACCCTATTCCAAGCTTAGTCCAACAATACGCCTATTCCTAGCAGATCTGACTGGCTGCTCGGCCCACCCTTTTCTCTTCTATCTTGTAGTAGTTAGCCTTGATGAGTCATATGCCTGGACCTTACTTAGCATTGATTATTGTTAGTCATACTCCTTTACATACCAGGGCCCAATTAGTAAACAGTATTAGTAATAGCACAGCCACCAATGTAGTATATATAGGCAGCCTGTGGGATAGAATATTCCCAGGCTGAACAATAGCAGTGTTCTTTTGGCCTATCCACTGAACCGACTGTAAGCTTATCAAGTGCCATCCGACCCTTTGTTAGCCTTGCTTGTCTCTTGCCCAACTCTTGCCTGCCTCTGTGCTTGCTCGACTCTCACTTGTTTCTTGCATTGCCGACTCTGTGGAAGGAGTTCTGCAGACGTCAAGTGTTGCCCCCTTACACATCCTGCACTACAAGTTCCATGCAGAGTGCACTATCTTTGCGCTCACACACATTAGCAAACAGGAGATGATCCTGGAATTTTCCTGGCTCCAGGAGCACAACCCAGAAATTGACTGGGCCTCAGAAGAAATTAGCATGAGTTAGTGCCCATGACATTGCACTACCTGTGCAGACAAAGCAAAGAAGAAGTGGTGCACTGCAATGTGGAAACATGCAGCTATTTAAACATGTTGAGTGGGATACTTTCTGTTTGCAGATCTTAACTTGCTGGACCCTTTGCCTCTGGCATTCCCTCATAGAGAGGCCTTCTATGAGAATGACAGACATAACAGAGGGGACCCTGGCCAGGAAGAGGAATGCAAGGGGGAGTTTTTACCTGTGCCAGACTTGGAGCTTCTGGACAAAGCCATTAAGGTGAGAAACCACATCTACACCACCACGCTACAACTCCCACTGGCTGCAGAGGAGATCCGAGTCAGCTAGACCACTTTTCAGTGGCTGGTCCAAGCCTTCATGGTATGAGCAAATGCCCCTCTCCCAGGGCTTTCCAAGATGCAGTCCCTGACCACCTGCACAACTTTGAGGATGTTTTCTCCAAGGCCTCATTTGACTCTCTCTCAGAATGCAAGCAGTGGGACCATGCCATTAAAATCCTGCCAAATTTGAGCTGGCCAATTGCAAAGTTTATCTGCTCATGCCCAAAGAGCAGGATGAACTTGATGTGTTCCTCTGGGAGAATCTGGAGTCCAGACAGATCTGCCCCTCAAAGTCCCCAATGGCCTTGCTGGTGTTTTTCATCAAAAAAAAGGATAGCTCCTTCCAATTGGTCCAGGACTATCACGTGCTCAATGCAATGACTGTCAAGAACCGCTACCTGCTTCTTCTCATCTTGAAACTAATCAACAACGTCTGGGATGCGTGTTACTTTACTAAGTTGGACGTCTGCTGGAGCTACAACAACGTGCACATCCAGGAGGAAGATGAGTAGAAGGCAGCATTCTGGACCAACTGCGGACTGTTTGAACCTCTGATGATGTTTTTGTAAGAGGATGCTCTATTGTGGAAAGCCAAGCAGACACATCAACCACTCAAGCCAACCACCAAGTGGGGCTAGTGTTGAGTGAGCACAGTGACAAGCAACTGGCAGGCAAGAAGGCAGGCCACAAACAAGGGGTGAAGCAGAAGGCAAGGTCGTCATTGAGGAGCTTACAGTAATGCTAATGTGTAGACCCAGAAGCAATGCTATTGCTAGAACTAAGGATGTTCCATCCACCAGTCCTACTTATATACTACATTGGATACACTATGACTACAGTGTATTGACTAATAGGGCTGGTATGTACTAAGCACTAATGAGTAAGCAACAGTCAGCATGAGTAAGCCAGCCAATGGCATAAAGGCCTGCCGGCAAGTAGAGTGGGTCCAAAGACTAGCTGACCTGCCAGGTGTCAATGCCAAGACAGGGATGAAGCAGGATATGGCTGGAGCGGTCCGGATGGTGGCTAGAGGTGGGTGCCAACATCAACACAGACTAAGCAAGGCTAGGGTGGACGATCCGAGGACCTGTCCCCTGACACATACTCTGCAAAATATATTGCCTCAGGTTCAAAACACCTCACTGGAGCTCATTATTTCCTTAGCAACCTTTATCCAGACTTTGCCAGAAACATCTCACACCCTTCAGTAAAAGCAGCAATACATGGCACAAGAAAAATCAGAGCCAACCCTGTTCATTGAAAGCTTCTGCTTTGCCTGTCACATCTCCAAAGTTTTGTGGAGAAAGCTAGTCAAACTAACAATTACAACAACCTTCTCTTTGCAACTCTGATGTCATGCAACTTCTATGCATGCCATTGCATGGGTGAACTTACTCAAAGATCAAAATTCTCAATGGATTAGCAAAAAATCATAAAACAATGTTCTCTACATTTCTCACATGGTTATGCCAGCTATTGACTACCTTACCACAAAACAAATCAATTCTTTTGTGGTACAGA
>QLOM01004730.1:0-17648 GCA_003313785.1 Termitomyces sp. MG148 | reverse complement strand
TTCTATTTTTCTTGTCATAATCCGTTCCCCATTTTGTTACTTAGCGACTTATAGTTTAATTAACACGGCGACTTAGCGCCTATAAATACTGTACATATTTTGTCTTAGTAGCATCAAATTCCATCCCCACAATTCAGATCACAACTTGCGCTCACTAAGTTCCTCAAAGTCGCCAAGGGACTTACTATCTTTACCGACTACGCTAAGCTTGCCGCTTCTTCGCCAGTCTTGCCGACTGTCTAGGTGCTATACGAGCACACTTCGACTACGTTACGTCGCCAAGTCCTTGCCGACTATTGGCACCCTAGCGCCTCGCAGGCGACACGGCTTAGATCGCTAAGCACCTTTCTTCCTTTACTAAAATTTCCTTAAACAAACTAAGTCTCTGGGACCCTGCCCGGACTCCCTCTCAACTAGCGACCACCCAACGCATTACCTTCCACAGTAGCTAGGTACCGTTTACCCTTGACAGTACTTAGCGACTTTTGGGCGTCATCAACGGGTTTGGTAATAACTGGCATGCTTTCGCTGTCATTGCTTCAAGTGAGCTTATGAACTCGTTGAAATATTGCTCGTTCCATGTCCCCGCCTTGGCTCCCATAGCCTGGCCTCCTGCCTCCTGACTGTTTGGAATACTGTCAGCCCAGCAATAGTTGTCCAGAGTTGTTTGCATGCTTCTTGGGCCCTTGTTTGCTCCTCTAGCCTGTGCTGCTTCTGTGCCTGTCATAGTCTCTCCTCTCCTAGTGCTTGGTCCTCTTGTCGCCACTACTTGCCCAGTGGGCCTCTGCATGTGCATGTGTGCTGCACTAATTGGTTTGTTGATTGCTATCTGGTCTAAGACCGTTGCTCTACTATCATCCACCCGTAGCTACGTCCACTGTTGGTTGGTAGAATAATACTTGTATTTTATCTTGGGCAGCCTGTTGAGCAGTTTGTTCTTTGCTTCCACAAAGATTGAGCAGCTTTTAGAGAAAGACAGGTGGCCATGCCTGATCCCTCTCACTCTGCAGCTGATGCAAGTGAACTTCCCCGCATCTATCTCCTTGCATTCCTTTGTTTGATGCTCCTCAGCACATAACTTGCATGTGTCTTTGACCTGCTTACAGTTGTGTGCCAGATATCCTCTCCTGTATTTCAAATTATGCCATTTGCTCCGTCTTCCATCAGGACAAGATTAGATGTGCGACCTTCTGTTGTTCATGCCATGCCCTTGCCCACCTCACCATGACCAATTCTCCTGAGTGCAGGCCATTTCTGCTCTCCATGAGTCTTAGCTTCTTGGCCAGCACATTGCTTAGTCCTACTGGCACAAATTCTGCAAAAACATTGTAGACCTATCCTTGACCATCATGCCTGCCCCAAATTTCTCGAGAAATGCCTTCTTTACACCAGCCTTGGCAAGCTATTTGGCTGCTTCTATAGAGTTTAGTTCATATAAGATTTTCCCGTTCCTCAACTTCTGCGCTACTGTGAACTCAACCTTTGGTCTGTCTAGGCCCAGTATCCCCATTATCTCCCTTGCTATCTTCGCCTTCTCTACTAGTTCTCTTTCTGTCAGCCCTTTCCATCCTTCATTCTTGTCCGCAACGTCAATGATCATCTGCTTGGTCTTGTTCTTCATTCTCTGGATTAGGTCCTCGTGTTCTGCTCTCCTAGCTGCCTACGTGAAATTCATCCCCGTGTTTCCTCCATCCCCTCTGTATGCAGCCTCATCCCCCATCTTCCTCCCTTGCCCTTGCTTCTCCTTCCCCCCTCACACCTCCACTACCTGCCCGTTCTCTATCCTCCCTACTAACTCCTTCATCTGCTCTACCATCTTCTTCACCATCTTTACTGTAGCCTCTGCCATGTTCTCCAGCACCTCCCTGTATTTATCCATTGCTTTCTCTACCTTCTCCATCACAAGTCTCCCTGTCTCTCCATTTCTTAGCTTGTCCATGCCTAGCATTACTGCTCTGATTCTCTCTCTGGCATCGTTCACTAATTCCTTCCTAGCTGTCAGCATGAGCAGTACCATTTTCAATGTGTCAGTGTCAATAGTATCTTCGGCTTTCGTCAAGGCTCTGCTCTCATGGAGCCATGCTCTTGCATCTTATATAAAATAATTATTATATAAAATAATTATTATATAAAATAATTATTATATAAAATAATTATTATTATCTACTTTTTTGATAAGGCCTTAGAACCAAAGTTCTAAGGCTAGGGTTCATTACAGAAGCTGTCCAGGCATGCAAGACTGTTCAGGCTAATCTTAATTGAATCAGCTTACCTGATATAGAAACTGAGATGCAAAAGGGTTATTCAGAATGAGAACAGTCCCTTTGACAGCGTGGAAGTAAAGAAGAAGTGGTTAAAATCCATTAATAACAGACTAGCTCTAGACATGGAACTCTCAAAACCAAAATACAAAAGAAAGGCTACTCCAGTAAAGAAAGTTCTGTACACATAGTCTGGAGTCCTTAGAAATGAAAACTCTCTCCTAGACAATTGGTTGAGAAAGACCAGGGTTTTAGTGGGTATTGGTCTAGATTGTGGCTTAAAAAGGGATGGAGAAGGGATAGGTTGAAAAATGATGTGAGGAGAGCCAGGATCAGGGCCGGAGTCCCACACCCAGTGCATAAATGCATTTCTTCAGAGTATATTGTAAGCAATCCACATATTGGGCCAAGGCTCTATGACAACCGTGGGCTGAGTGACAGCATCAGTGATGCAGGGCACTTAGCTACTCCAAATGCTACACCAAAAAAAGAAAAAAAATAGAATTATGGGTCTATTTCAACCAGTATAGCATGGAAATGCTAATGCTTCAATACAAGCTCTGCAGATCCATTACACTCTATTATTGCATGGCATTCATTCTCAATGACATTATGTGTGCAGCAGAACCTGCACAAACAATCTTCTCTAAGGACCTTGCCTTGTTCTTGTTTATTATGCCTCAGTCTCTCAATTCCAAGAGGGTGATTAGACCTAGCAGCCAAGTCAGCACCTTTCTGTATGCAGGAGTAGAACACTGAGATAGTGCCTCAGTGAGAAGACTGAATTTGTAGTCATGTTGGTGATGGCAGGCTGTGGTCGACTGCAGAGGAGGTGCAATTTGACAGATGTATCAATGACTTCTTAAAGACCATCATTGCAACTCTCATGAACACGTTCACAGAGATGCTGGATGTAGTCACCATCTGTGAAACCATTACATGTTGCAGGTACAGGCTTATGAGAGTCACTGCCTGGAACTTTGGGATTAGCCATTTTCTTGATTAGATTGCTTGTCCAATAAAGCATGCCCATTATGTGCTAAGTCCACGGAATCTTGCAGGGCTACCAGTGCATAATGATTTGCAGGCAAATTGACAAGATAGCAGAGGTAGCCAAGGGCTTACATGATTCTTCAATAGTTCAATGATATAATACCAGTCTCTGTAAACAATACAACTAAGGAAGAGTGAAAGCCAAGACCTAGGAGGTGTCAACAGTATACAACCTGTACATATTCCAGAGTGTGAAGTAATGTTGCTGAAGTGTCAATAATAACCTCACAGCCAAAAACAAGATAAGGGTCAACACATGCCATATAAAGGCAACATCCTTCATATGGAAGGAGAGAGCCAATCATGGATTGTGATGCAAAGGCAACATTGGCCACTTTCTGAGCCTTCCCAGCTTTCACTCTATAATGTTCTCCAAATATGGAACCAATGCATGAAAATTGGACCCCAACATATTTATATGATTCAACCATTTCCACTGCCACTCCATTAACAAGAAGCTCATCAACCCTGTGTGCTATCTGCCCAAAAAGCATCCACTTTGTCTTGGCAATCCTAATGGTTATGAAATTTTTGCCAGACCACATGAAGAAAATGTTGACCTTTCTCTGCAGGCTCCTCAACACTGTGGAAAACAGTGCAACACTATTCACTGATAAGCCTCTGGCTGAGCTCAGTGCACTGGCGCTATTTTTAGCAACTTATATTTTGCAGCAAGCAGAAATCGAACACAGGCTACAGGACATGATGCACATGATCATGGGACTTGGCAACCACCTGACTTGGCAGTCATATGATGGTCTACCAATCACATACCTGACTTGGCAATCACCTGATGCTCACCTGACTCCAGCCTGGCCCTCTAGCAGATCCCTAATCAAAGGTAGCCAACTCTAGAACCTTTAGTGACACTTATCAAACTACAGTGCTTCTCAAAGATCTGATGTCAGATCAGTTTAGTGATGCTTATTGCCTATCCAACGCTTAGCAACTTAATTGAGACAGGCCCCTTAATGGTTTCAGGCCTTAACAACAGTCCCTGTGCATTTGACTGCTTTCACTGCAAGATTGTTAAGTTAGCGCTTGCTGACTTGACAGACGCCATCGCTTAGCAACTGTCACATTCTATTACACTTGTTACTATTTTTCTTGATTGGTCAATTAGCAACTTTTTAGTTTAATTAACACAGCAACTTAGCACCTATAAATACTGTAGATATTTTGTCTTAGCCATCATCAAATCCTACACCCCACAATTCAGATCTCATTTTAGCGCACTCTAAGTTCTCAGAGTCATTAAGAGATAAGTCTTGCCGACTTTTACCTTGCCGACTTTTACCTTGCCGACTTTTGTCCTTATGATGCCATACAAGCACACTATTGCTAATGTCTACGTTGCTAAAGTCCTTACTGACTTCTAGCACCCTAGCGCCTTGCAGGCTTATGGCTTAGATCACTAAGCAACTTCTTTATTTTTCCAAGTCCAACTACACTAAAAAGACTAGGCTTCTGGGACCCTGCCTGGGACTCTCTCGTTACTAGCAACCACCCGACACTACTCATTCTTGAGGTGCCAGGTTTACCATCCACCAGGACAGTGCCTAGCAACTTTTGAGCATCATCACCGCTTGTTCCACATGTGATACTGGTCAACCATTAAGACTGATGTCATCACTATCAGGAGGGAAGAAAGAGGCTAGATCAGCAAAGTAGATGTTCCATAACATGGATGATGCTGTGTCTCCTGTCAAAACCCCAATGAGTGATGCAAAGGCCTCTGTCAATAGTGTGTTGTACTTGACCACATAGGACATCCATGCATATATCATCTGCAGCCAATCAAATATTGGTCCCGATATACCTGCTTGGAAGAGCTTTGTCCCAAGGGTAGGGATATCCATCGAAGGAAAGGCATAGAGATTCTTGCCCTCAGCTTTTGCCTGGTCGATGGCACATCGAAGGATGTAGGAGTTATTATGGGTATGATAACCTTCCCAGAAGCCATTCTGGGAGTCAGGGAGAAAGTTAGTTGAATCCGCCCACTCTCGAATGTGTTTGTCAATAATGAGTGTCAACACCTTGAGCAAACAACACTCAAGGCCAACCAGACGATAACTCTCAGCATCATGGGCAGGTTTGTCTTTCTTAAGAATACCGACCAGGAGAGTAGTCAGCCAGTCTTGAGGAGCATCTGGTGTCTCTACACATGTGTTAAACAAGGAAGCCAGGACGTCATTGGGGATTGCAATGATTTGTTTGTATGAAATTCTGTCAATGCCTCGCACACTTTTCTGATGTCATTATCAAAGTGACTTGGAGCAGTTATTGGCGGGTTCAGTCTCTTAATGAAGGAGTTGCGAAGACATGTCGCAGTGACTTGTATAGGGCGAGGTTTGGGGTCAGACCATTCATGTATAATGTCCCACCATTCACGAGCAGAGACAGCTTGCAAAAGCCGTTTCAGGTTAGCAGCCTGCGCACGATGCTCATTACTTCTCCCTCGATGTGTCGTTGAAGTGCCTAAAGCAAGCATGTCTGCCGTTATATGAGTCTGTTCTTTACAAGGGACAGAATGTTCATCAACTGGTGTGGTGATTTTGCATATTGTGATTGTCTCATGTGGTGGAGACCATCCTGTTGCAGACAGGAGAGAAGGAAGTTGTGGCAAGGGATATTGCTGTGCACCGATGTTGTGCGCTTTGACACGTTGTACAATATCAATTGCTTTCTGAAGGTGCTCATTCTGCAGACGTCTAGAAATGCCTCTCAGTTCTAGTTGTGCATGCCGCTGCTGCACCAATCGACATATTTCCCGTAGGACGTCGCCATTTGGTCCATCCCAATTAAGGCTCCAACCGTTTAGTTTTCGTTTACGACTTTGGAGTAAACTAAACGGAAACGGTAAACAAACAGTAAATAAACTGTTTAAACCGTTTACAAACCATTTACTTACACCCCAGGAAATGAGTTGCATCCAATCAAAGGTACACCTCGTCGAAGAATAAATTCATACACATTACATCTAACTATGACTTGGCTGGGTCTTGGCGGTAGTAAATTTGAGTAGCCCTCTGCTTAATCCAACATTTGGGTATCATTGTAGTCATGATTGTTGTAGCCCAGAGTGAAGGATCGTACTTCAGTACACAGATGGCGAGACTTCGAAAAGAGACGTTCAACAGAAACACTTGTGCCGGGGATGGCTGGGAAATCACGCGCCATATGAGCAATCACTGGAAATTCGTGCTGATAGAGCTGTAATGTGAATATTCTAGTGAGAGAGCCCTATCATACATCATGCCAATATCCAACTGACCTTCCACCAGAACAGAGGAGTGTTTGAATCACCACACTGTTGGCATGTCATCGGCACCGATAATCAATCGACGTCATTGTTCGATATCGGCCACCTTTCTTTCTTTCACCCTTCACATTGTCACCGTATAAGTCTTTCACAGTCCTTTTCTCATTCATCCGCTTATCACGCATGGCCCTGGCCATTGTGTACGTAGAATATATATACTAGTCATACAGACACGAACCCTCAGTCAATTATCATTGGTCTGAGGGTGAGTCGACATTCAAACATTAATCTCGCACCACAATACTAACATAACTACGCTGATAGATAAACTTACGTGTTTGTCAGGTGGTTACAAATAGTCAATTATCGTTGGTCTGAGGATAAACTTACGTGTTCGTCAGATCTTGAAGTGGATTCTTAACTAGGGTTCTAATACACACCCAAACACATTTGGTGCTGGCAAAAACCTTTCCAACACACCAGCCACCTCCGAAACTGGTGGCGGGCAAGGGTCTTCAAGACATCACGCGCGGTTCTCTAGTCTTCCTCACGTGGGCCATTTACCGTTTGTCAAACGTTTGTTTACTGTTTACTGTGGATGCTAAACTAAACGGTAAAAAGTAAACGGTTTTACTGTTTAAAAACGGTAAACAAACTAAATAGTTGGAGCCTTAATCCCAATTCACCGCTGCCGCTTTTCCTATGCCATAGGCTATGCCGCGGATAGCATAATGTGATGTCATATATAGAATGAAAGTTTTTACTTACAAGACAAAGTAATTGCTATTGAACAGTACTATTCAACTTTCCTCGTGATGCCATTTGCCGTCACCTATGATCCCAATGCTCCAAGCGAACAACCAGTGCCTCTGCCTTCTGCGCCTCTTCGTAATGTCAGCGAAACGGAAGTGGTGCAACCCCCTTTGACGCGTCGTGGAACTGGCCCAGGTCTAGTCCTTGTCTTGCCTCATCCAGTGGACTTAGATAGTCGAAAAGAGGGTCCGAAGCCTCTTGATCCCGAGCCCGTCCAGAAATGGGCCGAAGAGGGATTTGCCGTCGCAGCAATCACTCCAAGCTCTTTGGACTGGTCTTTCCAGGATTCGCTCAAGAGGAGCATTGATGCCCTATTAGGTTTGGATGAACTTGATGTTCGCGATAAGTTCGCCGTCGTAGGTACACAAGCACGACTGAGCCTATCACAGACTTCCTTAGTTTGATCCTTAGTCTATGACCCAAAGTTCCTGCACTCTCTCAGTCCAGCCATAGCCGAGAATCACAAAATCGTCGCTCTGGTCGTATACGGAAGTCCACGGAGCGAGTTTCTGTCTATTCCTGCTCTAATACACCTAGTACATGGAGGCGAAACCCCTGGAGCATCTTCTTCCAATATCACCTCTCACACTTATACAAGTTCCTCGCCACACTTTGTCCTTCCACAAGTCTCCCAGTATGATGCAAGTAGCGCAGCCCTCGCTCATAGTAGATCTCTTGTCTTCTTAAGAAAGTGGCTAGGCGGACCGATATTTGACCTCGAAGCTATCTGGGAGGGGCACACCTACTTCGAGTTTGAAGACAGGAGTGTTGCAAAGACAATGGGCACCATGGTGGTTTGTTTACTCTTCATGCTCATGAAATAACTCGCTGAAAACAAAGTTTTCAGGCCGAGCCATATGTCAATCATGTTCCGACCGTAAGTTTTTACCTACATAGCTCCACGTTTGCGAATTAGGTCTCAACTTATCGTCGTAGATGACAGGCGGCGTCGGTCGTGAAAACCTTACAGCTTTTTATCGCGATCACTTCATTTTCTCGTCAGTCATCCTTGAATTCTTGTCCCCCTTCTATCAACACTGCACTGACGACTCATTTTGCAGTAACCCACTCGATGCCACAATGCAAACAGTATCGCGAACAGTCGGCCCAGACCGGGTCGTGGGTACGTGAGCACCTGAAAAATGGTGCATCCTCTAACAGCTTTTTCCCCAGATGAATTTATCTATAGTTTCACACACGACAGAACCATAGATTGGTTACTCCCAGGTGTCCCTCCCAGTGGGAAGAAACTAACGATTCCCATGATTGCTGTGGTCAACATTCGCGGAGACCGATTGTACCACGGTAAGTCAGCCTGATTTTCCATTGAATACGCTCTTATATTAAACCATCAGAACACATTTGGTGGGATCAGGCAACGGCGCTTCGTCAGGTTGGCATTCTACCGACTCACCTCCCATATTCCACACCAGATGGGATTAAGAAGCTCCGCCTACCCGTGGCTGGGACCGAAAGCGCAGCCATGCTAGCAGCTGAGGCAAATGGGGAAAGCAACATAATGTTCGGAAATGACTGGGGCCTCCAGGATTAACTAGTAATCTTTATACTCTTTTAAGCGGAAGCAACAGAATCACACCGTCCTTTCTGATTGGAGACTTGAGATCTGATTAGTGTACTTACTTGCCACACAGGTTCTGTGTCTAATAAGAAATCACGGACCTCTCAACCTCTTGGAGTGTAGAACAACTAACTATTCACAAAGGCACGATAAATACCTCAAAACCTAATAATGCACTGACTTCTTTCGTGCCCCCGAGTACTGCTTCATTAACCCACCTTTCAGTATTTGTATATTTAGGGGAAAGAACCACTTCGAGCAATACCTAGAGCTACATCTTGACCTACGTATGAAGTGGCGTCAGGAGAAATCACGCGCTTTGCAATCACGCTGTTCTTGCGGGTGTGACCTAGTTAACGTTAACCCTACTGACCGAAAAAGTCGAGACCTGACCACATTGCATGGTCTGGTCCACATCGACCTCATCTAGGAACTGGTAAACTTATTCATATAAGGGGTATACACGATTTACTAGGCACTTCTTTTCTCAACGGACGAATTCGCTGCGCTTGATAAGGACTTACCATAGGAATTAATCAACCAAGAACTTAACGACCCGCACAGTGTAACGAGATGAATCCGAATAAATGAAAGATAGATTGGTGTGAATTCAAGACATCTCTACATCCTGATCTACAGCATCACGCGGCGCACCCCTCACGACCGAATTAACGAGCTCCCTTCTAATCTCAGAACTTATCTGCGGGTGAGGGGTAGCGCGGATAACGTCCAGCAACGCGTCTTTCTGGTCTGGTGTCAAATCTGACGCATATCTGACAACAGCACAGTCAATAAGGCGTGCACGAAAAGCGTGATGAGAGCTGACCTTTGTGCAAAGACGAGAAGACTTTGATGCCACAGTACAGGTAGCTTGTCAACATCGCCACGTGTTTTGGCCTTATAGCTGTTCGAAAGGCGTATGAAGTGGAACACGAGGGCATCAACAACCTTGTACGGCAGTTCGAACTTTTTATCAATCAAAACCCGGATGAAGAGGGAATTGGGGCCTGTCCGAATTCAGGTGATGAGAGAAGTGAGTGAAACAAACTGACGAACCCGAGTAATCCATTTCAGCAATACGGAGAAGGGCAGCAGAGGCATGAAGAACAGGAACTTTAGTTTTAGCAAGAACAGAAGCTACAATGGCAGCCTCCTTTAGGGAGCATGATTGCTGCAAACGATAAATCCAACTTAACACTTCACGAACGGACATAACGGGTGCTCACATCCAGCATCGGAAATATAATGCCTTTGAAGAATGCGCCTGGCTTATACAGAGCTCGTTTCAAGCACTCATAGTAATGAACGTTGAGCTTTTTGTTACTACGAATATCTTCACGAATGGCATCGAGAAGAACGACACTCAAGAACAACTGTGCTTGCTGAGGCTTCATGGTAGAAATGAATATTCTAGTGGCCGCACGACAGGCATGAGGAGACCAGTTTTCAGGGCTTGTGAGAGCAAGCATGCGCGCCCAGGCAGGAAGAGTAGGTATGACTTTGAAAAGTTTTGGGAGAGGACCGGAGGTGTATTTGTGAAGGAACATGCCCAATCTAACATCGGTCAGTAATTTGTTAAGGTGATATCGAATGAGAATACACCGACTTTTTATAAGTTTCCACTACTTTTGGATCGAGACCAAGTGCTGGATCTGGTTTTTCGTGATCTGAACAGAGATCAATGAACTTTCCAAGGACAAATGGACAAAGATATTCACCTTGCTGTACTTTTTGTATTACCGCAGCGCCACCTGTTTCACCTTCTTGGATTTTCGAGAAAATTATGTCCGCTAGCGTTCGCCGTTCTCCAAAATTTGGAGGAAGAAGTGCATCCAGGGCATCCAAATCACCCGCGTCTATTTCCTGGACGTAGCATGGAAACCAAAGCGAACGTGCCATGAAAGAGCACTCACGAGTGTTTCTTCCACATCGTCGCTCATCTCAGACAGATTTTTATCGTCGTCATCTTCATCGTCTTCAGCGTCATCACCACGCATTGCATGAATTTGCAATTTTGAGGTCGACGCGACGACAGGCTCATCTTCGGGCATCTCCAGTTCATCCTGCTGGGCGCGAGCTAGTTCAAAGATCCGTTGCGATGTTTTCGGATCCAGAATGGCCTATCGGACGCGATTAATTGCAAGACTGACACGACATGAAGCTTGGATGACTCGCCTCCGAGTCCTCAACGCCATCTGAGCCGTTCTTCTGCTTTTTGCGCTTTCCCGGCTGTGAGATGCGACCATATTTTGCATGTGTCTCGTCCTCACGGAGCTGGGTGAGGAGAGGGTCGTGTCTGGCCTTGGAGGATTTTGATGCTCGAGGCATGGAGGGTTGATCGAGGAGAAAAAATCCGGAGGTAGATCGGAAACCGGAAAAATCGGCAGTACGCTACTCGGTGTGGGCTATAAATAAATGAGTGAACGTTTGGTCATAAGCTAGATTCTCATTTCTCCTTTCTCTCTGACCACCACCATGTCCCATTCTCCTGTCAGTTCTGTCGCCAGCACGGCCTTACTCTCTCATTGTCCTCCTGCTCACGCCCCTCTCAACCAGATCACCACTCTCGACAAGAACGGCCAAGAAATAACCACAGTGGGCTTCAATCGGTTTGGTTTCGACAGCGAGGTTCCCCTCGACGTTCTTCGTTCTCTCTATCTTCGCTCTCACTATGTCCTCACTACTAATAACCTCGACGACGTTAACGATCTCGATTCAGGAGCTGCCGAAATTCAGCATGCCAAGTTCCTCCAGGGTCATGCCGCGTACCAGTCAAAGTCCATCTTCCACCCCGACACCCAGTCAATCTCCTATACGACATTGTCACGATTTCCGCCTGTCAAACTCTTGCCACCGAGCCAACGGAAACGTATATTGGTCACTGGTGGCGCTGGCTTTGTAGGATCTCATCTTGTCGACCGTTTGATGCTTCTTGGGCATGAAGTAACTGTCCTCGACAACTTCTTCACTGGGTCAAAAACGACCGTTAGCCACTGGATTGGACATCCCAATTTTGAGATGGTTCGCCATGATGTCGTCGAGCCTTTCATGATTGAATGCGATCGTGCGTGCCTTAATCAATACCCCACCGTTTGCTTAACAGTCCTCAGAGATATACCACCTTGCTTGCCCCGCCTCGCCACCACACTACCAGTTCAACGCTGTCAAGACTATTAAAACTTCTTTCATGGGAACCTTGAACATGCTAGGTCTCGCGAAACGCACCAAAGCGCGCTTCTTGATTAGCAGCACATCTGGTGAGCAATGATCTCCTTCCCCATTTGGATAGATACACCGACAAACGGAACATTCTAGAGGTTTATGGTGATCCTGAAGTCCATCCTCAAACCGAGGATTAGTGCGTATTCCTATCATTCAATCCGCTAACGTCTCTTGATGGTGTATCAAGTTGGGGACATGTCAACCCTATTGGGCCGAGAGCGTGTTATGATGAAGGAAAACGTGTCGCTGAGACACTAACATACGGATTTCAAAGACAGGACGGCGTTGACGTACGTGTCGCCCGTATCTTCAATACCTACGGCCCTCGTAGTAAGCTTCTCTCTCATGTACGGGTATCTACTGTGCCTCATCAATTGTCCCCTTTCCAAAGTGAACCCTTACGACGGACGCGTTGTTTCTAATTTCATTGTGCAAGCACTCAAAGGTGAAGACATGACAGTTTACGGTGACGGGACACAAACACGTTCCTTTCAATATGTTCACGATCTGATCGACGGCCTAATCGCACTTATGAATTCGGAAGAAACACGGCCTGTAAACATTGGCAATGGCGACGAGTTCACAATTGGGGAATTTGCGGAGCTGGTACGGGAGATTGTGGAGAAAGTCCAGGACCAGGACGGGGACGTCCGCACGCGTCGTGTTAATATTGTCTACAAAGAAATGCCTACTGACGACCCACAGAAGAGGCGACCTGATACCACACGTGCCAAGGAGTCTCTTGAGTGGCAGCCTCGGTGGACCGTTCGCATGGGACTCGAAGAAATGGTCAGGTACTACAAGGCCAAGATGGCAGAGGGCAGCATCTAGACTGGGTATGTCCTGGTATATCCGTCATCCTACCCATCACATAGAATGTCTTTCCCTTCAATGCCCTTATAAGTACACTAGTTTCATTTAGTACTAAGATGAATTATTCGTATCTGCTTCTGAGGTTCTCTTATGTATGTATAATCAGGATATAAATTGACTTGTTCAACCCTCCCGACATAAAGATCTCTAAAGCTTGAAGCATGATGCATTGATGGCCGGGTCCGACAAGGAGATTGCCGGCGAACGTCTCTTGATCAACACAAAACAGAAATGACCCACTTCAGCATCAAGGGTGGCTTTCAGGGTCCTAATTAATACAAGTGTCTGAATTATGAGACGACTGTCATGGTTCGCGCCAAATGGTGACTAGATAAAAGCCGACTACAAGTGAAAATTAATTTGCAGATACATATACTCACACGCAGAAAGATTATAAAAATAGCAGATAAGTGGTAAGATCATATTATCAAATATAATAAAACTCAGTTTACGCGACGAATTGTTGTAATTGAGCCGACGACGCTGCTGAAGTGACAACTCTAGCCATCGAACCCTTGATGACCTGTTTGTCTGCGACATTGTGATTGTAAGCAAGACGCCGCAACTTTGAGTCAGATGGTCGGTCTCGGCCTTGTGGCGAAAGTGGTTTTTTCTCGTTTTCCTTTGGGCGTTCAACCAGCAGGAAACTGTTCCCTGTGGCTCTGTGAGTTTCTATCTCTGCGGCGACGATCAAGTGTCTTACCCGCGATAGATAAACCATTTTCTTCGCTCGTGAACCAATGTTCCGCTCTTCTATCAGAATACCTAAGGGTCGAATAAGCTTCTAGCTATGATGTCATATCGTAATGCCATCAGTTACGCACCTCCTTGTAGGACGTCCATCAGGACCCAGGGGAGAGAATGCGGTAAAGATTCCTTTGCGATATCGCCTGAGGTTCTCTGATTGTTTGTGGATGATGGCCTGGGGAAGGCAACAAAATGATAATGATGATGACGGATCTCGAGTAGCAATGCCGGGATCTCCCATCAGCTCTGCCAACGTGCTTAATGCAATCTTCATTCGTTCCGGGCAGTCGGAAACTGGAGATATCAGATTCGAGCCCACGTGTGGTAGTCGCGAAAGAAAATTGACGAAAACTTTGTGTAGTAGCGATGCGTTCTGTGGGATGATGCTCAAGCTACTCATGCCACCTACGAATATCAATATGGTGCTCGATCAGAATGAATGAAATAGAAATAACCTTTGATCGTGTAAGTGAAGGCTCCGCCTTCGGCATTTACTAGCTGCGATGCTAACCTCTCTGCGTATTTCCTTGGACATGTTTCATTGAATTCACCCTGCGAAAAAAATCTTCAAGTCAGATGGACAGGCAGCAAAAAAATTAGCAACAACATGTATGAGGAGAACAGGCTGTTTAATCCTTGATAGAGCATCTTTACGTAGCGGTATTCGCTGTCAAGGAGAGTGAGTGATGAAAAGGAGCAGAGCAATAGTGTATACATTGATGAGGACCCCCTGCATCTCAGCAATACGCAACATCTTCATTGGGGGTATATTGGTTTCCCAGTAAGCAATAAGCTGGTGAAATACATCAGCTAAAGAAAGATGATGAGTATCTCTACGAACCTCATCTTGCAGATCTGGATCACAATTCTAAAAAAATGTCAACCGTACTCCAGAGTCAAAAATTCTTCATTTACCTTGCCAACGATGAATCCAACGGCCTCCTTCGCAACATGTTCGAATGTTTCCAGATCCTCTGCATGCCGCCAACTATACAATAGCTCATCGTAGGCAGTATGCACCCAATCAAATCTACACATGTCAGATAACCTTTGTTATCGAGTCAGGTGTATAGACGCACTCGTTGGGCGCTGGAACATTACAAAGCGTAAGGCTCAAACATAGTTCAGGAAATCTGACAAAACGTATGATCATTCTAAGGCGGTTGCATATGCGACAAGAAAAACACGCACAAGATAGCAAAGCGCAGAGCACAATTGATCGAAATGCCATCTATAGCGAGGATATGACAAGGAGGTAGATGGAGTATCTATTTCACGTCAATCGTTCAGATTCAACGTCAAGGTTCATCAAAGTTCTACACACCTGGTGACACAAAGCTAAATCTGCCGCGTCCACCCAGCTATCATGTCGTCCAGTTGGTCTCGATGACGACTTTCCGCACGTTCGCATATCAAAAGCCACCATGTTGAATCTGGAAGTCAACCGTGGGTCTCCGAATTGTAACGACAGCCATGACGAATCAAGAAATAGAGGATGCAAAATTATGACGCATGGCTTGTCCGGATGAAATCCACCAACATTGCCGTGAGGGGTATTTGTGGTATAGAAGATGGACGCATAATCGTCCACGCAGTATAAATCAAGGTAGGGCATGTCAAAGATATGTTTCAACTTCAAAAGCTGACGCACACAAGAACGTGAAGGTAAGGATGAAACATTAGGCGTCTGAGCCAAATTCACATTGAAAATATTGAGAAACAAGAGATCTCGATACGATTATGTCAGCAACGTTTGCATCAAGTCGATCAGGTTCGCGACAAAGCGGCGAAGTTGCTCAGGGGTCGATCATGTGCACTTCTCCTTTTTCGACGGTTAGAAAAAAGAGCTAGTCATTTACGTGTTAGTTATATTCAAACGTTGTGAAAACCCAAGGGGACGTGCGTAGCACCATCCACGAGCTGAGAGAAAGCATAGTAGGTCCGTCCATGTCCTAGGGTCGTACACTTGCAATCACGACCCTGATGTGTTTGTGTGCGTTTTTTTTTTCAGTTGGTTTCGAAAACATGACAACGTGGATATCGCGTTGCCTTCAAGTTTGCAAAACGCCTTCCAAGACAACCATAACTCGTTGTTGTCGCTATGATTATTTATGCTCAGTGCATCGTGTTGACCGAAGAGCATGATTAAGATACCTCACGGTCTGCTGATTGTGAAGTCGGAAACATAGCCGGCACCTTGTGCTGAGATAAAGTGGCTTGTTGCTTTGAAACAAGTCCATCCCAAGCGACTAGGACCCGTTCACGATCAAACTTTTCGAGCGCTTTATTCAGACCGTCTTGAAGCATCTGTATTACAAGTAAGCACACCATACTAGAGAAAAAGGTGCGATGCCAACGTCAGCTTCATGTTTAGATAAACCAGAATCTCCTATCATAGTTGCTCTACACATTTGTGTTAAGCGATGTTTCCCAACAGAAACTCAAAGAAAACGTGCTTTGTTGCAGCCACTTTGACCTTGTCTTCGAACTTTCTGATAATGTTACGCCGATCTTCCCACAACTTCCGTTCAAGATCCTCTTGTTCACTTTTTAACTGTTGAGGAATGGAGCTTAATGCCTTCAGACACATCATCAGGCAAGAAACAAAACGCACCTGAGTGATGGCGGCTACGAAAGTAGGATCATCAGCAAGTTTTGCGATGTAAGGCAAGGCTTGCTGGAATGTGAGAGATTTCGGGTCCTGAACTTGCGGGACCGGTGGGGCCTGAGGTAACAAGACGGACTCAGGGGGCGTAGGATGATCGGTAATGGTGTCAATGGAAGTTGCGTGAGGAGGGTCCCATTCTGATGAGGACCGCAACTGAGAAAGCAGGGCTGCGACAGAAGCGCCTGGCGCAACTGCATTGGAACTAGAGGCGCTTGGGGCTGGCGGCTCTTCAGTTGCTGGCACACTTGACCGAGCTTTTTGTGTGTCCAAACCTATCACGTCTTTCCACGCCTGGGAGACGCGCAATTGGTCAAGAAGTGCTTTGACGCCAACGGAGTCCTACAATAAATAAGCACACGACAAAAATTGATATCGGGCCAAGGAATACATTGATATTTGTAGAGCTCATAACTTGCTCAAGCTCAGAGATGAGAATAGAGGGATTTCATTGCCTAGCATGAACCATCGCCTTAGAGTGGCTTTGTATTGAAAGGTAGAAAGTTCCCACGTTTTCAGTTAGCAAAACTAATTTCGCAAAATTATTCCATACTCTGCAAGGGACTTGGATAATGACGTATTCTCATTTTCTCTCCACCAAAGTCCAGAACAACAGACATATGTCCTTCGTTGTTCAGACTGGAAACAAACTTTCAATCACGGATCATTTACTGGCATATGAACACACTGCCATCTCAGGACTGTCATACGCAAAAAAAACAAATTGGCCTTCATGCGTGCAACATTTTGCATGCCTTAATGTGCATTTGGCTTTTGAAGCAAAAACTTACTGCCGGCGGCAGAACATGGAAGCGCCGACCATGCTGTGCCAATTCCCGAGTGCACCTATGTGGGATCATATGTTTCGCCGTCGACCGTTCCACGTGCGTGCCACGAGGCTACGTATTGCTCTGCCATGTTCTTCGGAGGCCGCATTACAAGTCGAAAATGGGGAACGAAACCCCACGACTTCTACACATGGATCTGAAAGATAAGTAAGTATTCGAAACGGAGTAAACCGCCATCTCCAGTCATGCCTTTCTCGGCAGTAACCGCATGCATATCCAACATTGTAATGTTAGACAGTCTTGTCTTGCCGACTGGGACTCGCACATGAACCAAGTGGCGTAATCGGAAAACTACCTGGTTGATGCCCGTTGATGCGCTCATGGT
>QLOM01004725.1:0-16579 GCA_003313785.1 Termitomyces sp. MG148 | reverse complement strand
AAACCTTGCAGTTGGCCGGCTTTGAGTCCGGCAGGAGCTCAATGGTGTGATCCCACTGCTTGCGCTCTGGAAGGGAGTCAAACGAGGCCTTAGAGAAAACATCCTCAAAGTCATGCAAATGGTTGGGGACCGCATCCCGGAACATCCGGGGCTGGGCGTTGGCTGCAAAGGCCTGGGCCAGTCGTTGAGAAGTGGTTTGGCTGGCCCGGATCTCCTCCGCACTGGCGGGGGTCGTAGCGTGGTGGCGTAGATGCGGTCTCCTACCTCAATGGCTTTGTCCGGGAGCTCCAGGTCCTGCGCTGGTAGGAACTCTCCTTCACGTCCCTCCTCCTGACTAGAGTTTCCCCCGCTGTGCCTGTTGTCCTCGTAGAGGGCCTCCCTACAAGGGAACGCCAGAGGCGGGGGATCCAGCAGGTTGAGATTGGCAAAGGGGAGGTGACCTACGTGGCACGCCCTGATAGCTGCACGTTCCCGCATAGCGGTGCGCCGCTTCTTCTTCACTTCTTCTGTGCAGGTCACGCAGCGCCGGGGGCACCGGCTCATGCTCACCTCCCCAGTAGCCCAGTCGATTTCTGGATTGTGCTCCCGGAGCCACGGGAATCCCAGGATCATGTCCTGTTTACCAATGCTCGTGACGGCAAAGGTAGTGCGTTCCGCATGGGACCGGTAGCGAAGAACAAGGTCCACTACGGACTTGATGGACCCCGCTTTGTTGTGGGTACCGTCAACGTTGTATACTGGGATCGGGGCAAGCAGGGGTCGAGTGGTGAGCTGATGCCGTTCTACGTAGCTGGTGTCCACAAAGAGCCCGGTGGCTCCGGAGTCTAGGAGGGCTGACACGCTCCGGGTCTGCTGCGTGTCGGTGGTCTCGATTTCCACGTTCATTCGGAGTGAGTTGGGCGACAGAGTGGAGGCAATTATGTAGCGGCGGGGGAGGCGGCGCTCCCAGGCGGGGAGGCGCATTTGGGCAGGCGTCGGAGAGGGCTGAGGGGGTTTGTTGGGTACGATAGGGGTAGTGCTTACGGTTGGAGAGCTATCGGCAGAGACTGTATTGATTTCCTCTACCGACAAACATGCAAACCTGTTAGCACTAAGCGGCGGGGGCGTACTGGTCACCCGCCATGCCCCTGAAAACCCTCACTCCGCTCCTCCTGGCCTTCCGGAACGTGGGCGTCTTTTGATGTCTCCTCCAGGACGGGGGTATCCGAAGAGGGCACTCCAGCAATGTCCCGGGCCACCAGAAGCTGCAGGAGTAGCTCCTCTTGCTCCTCCGGGGAGAGGTAGCGCACTTCCAGACCCCTGGGGCAGTGACGTGCAAAATGGCCCTGCGCGCCACAGCGTCGGCATGAGAGGGGGAGCGGGGTGCGCTGTCAGGAGGCATCCACATCCATCGGCGCGCCTGGAGGTAGTGCTGGAATTGTCGGGGGTGTGACCGTTGCCATGGGCAGTGCCGGGATTGGGAACCTGCGGGGGAGCATCATGGGGGGTTGCGTCAGAGGCGCAGGATGCGCAGGCTTGCGGAGGTCACGCTTGAGCTCCATGAGCTGCCATTGCTCCCGGGCCACCCGGTACCATGCCAGGACATGGTTGTCCGCCGGTCGACCCTCTGCAAGGTTGTCGATGCGCTCCATCAGAGTCGGATGGAGCCCTTCCCGAAAGGTAAGGCAGAGTTGCAGGCCGTCGGGGTACTCGGCCTGCTCGACCAATGCACAGAACAAGTCAATGTACTTGTCCAGCGAGCGTTTCCCTTGGCCGTACTGCTCCCTATCCCTCAGGATCAGCGCGGCGCTTTTGGCGGGGTTCCGGGGAAAGAACTTGTCCTGGAACTCTTGTTCGAACTTGGCCCAGTCCGTAAAGCTTGCGATGCCTCCGGGGCGTCGGAAAACCCTCAGCACATAGGTGGCCACTCGTCCCAACTTCATGTAGGACAAGACCCACGCAATTTTCAGCTCGTCAGATATGAAATCGTCGCCACAGAGCTGGAGATAGGTGGCGCACGACTGGAGGAAGCATTCCCCGGACGCGCGGTCGCCGTTGTAGACGTCCGGGGTTGCCGGGCACGGGATGTTGGAGCGCTCCCATGCTGGGATGGGGGATGGCACAGTACGTGGGCGTTGCACTGGCGGAGTAGGCGGCGGGGGGTTAGGTGCCGCCGGGGCAAGGCGTTCAAGGAGGGTACGGAGAGAGTCGGAGATGGTGTCGGTGGTTTGCCGGAGGTGGGTGAGTTCGGCGGAGTGCTGGGTAAGGGAGGCTTGGGTGAGTTGCACCTGCGTTTCTAGGTGGAGCAGGCGGGTCCAGGCTTCCTCGCTGGAGGCGGCAGCGTCCGGGAGCGCTTCTGGAGCGGCGGGCTGAGACATAGACAAGGCAGTGCTTAAAACCGGTGGGGGAGCAACAAATAGGAGCCAAGAGGTGTTTGGCGGCTATAAGGGGCTACCAGACCGAGATTAGGAGACTTGTTCTGCTGTAAAGGCAACCTCCGGAGGTTGCGGCTGAGTCACACAACTGGCAGAGGGAAATCCAAAGTGTATTAGAGACAGTACATATTACAGGGAAGTAACTAATCACCTAGCAGAGGGAAATCCAAAGAGAACAAGTCTAAGGATTCCTCTGCCACGGCGTGGCGCATCTGTACGGGGGCGGGGGCATGAAAACGACTGTACAACATCTCGGAGAAGTCCAACAACTGCAAGGGAGCATCCCGGAGACCTCTGGGATGGCCAGAAAAGGAAGTCCAGGGGGTCCCGAAGATCTCCGGGATGGCTGGAAAAGGAAGTCCCCTGACAGGCTGTCACTCCTAAGCACACCTTACAGGCTACAGTTCAAGATGCACTCGACATCGACAATGCTTTACCAGGATTTGCACTCACTACCAACTCCAACACGGACGCTAACCAACAACTTGCCAATGTCACCTCGATAGATCCCATGGAAACTTACACTCGGTTGCTAGCGCCAGGAGAGGACCCCACCATTCTGACAGTAGCCCAGGACTCACACACCATTCAATCAATTATGCTTACAGTTGACAGTTGCCAGGAGAGAGAGGCCATCGTGGACAGCGGCTCCCAGATCATCTTGATGTCGGCAGAAGTAGCTAACAATTTAGGCCTCATCTATGACCCGGGTATAGTCCTAAACATGCAAAGCGCTAACGGTACCATAGACAGATTGCTTGGACTCGCCAAGAATGTGCCATGCACCATTGGTGACCTCACATTTTACTTGCAAATACACATACTATGATCACCTGCTTATGACATACTCCTCATTCGACGTATTAGCACGCTCAATAGTCAAGACTCTATCCGACAACAAAACCACCCTAACAATTAGTGACCCAAACTCCGCCGCACAGTGCCAACCTTCCCCAGAGGTCGCCAAAAAGAAAAACTTGCCAAAGCACCAATGTTTACCAACCAGTACTCAGGACAGCCCCACTTGTGTTTTCATCCACCATTAAGGAAAGTGATTGGCAACAATCACGGAGATGTAGCGCTTATGCTGGACTATAACCACCGTAGTGGTCGTGTAAATATTGTTTCTACCACCTATCTCGACTCTGAAGTACTCTTGCCTTCTTGTGACCCTAGCGCAAATACGTCCACTCCTAGTACCCCTACTACAAACCATCAAAAGCTTACCGACTCTTCTCTTGCCTACCTATACCTTACCGCTTCCAACCATTTTGCTAAATTTGCCTTCTCTGATACGTATCTTGAAACATTACCTAATTCTTCCCAACCTGCCATTCTTGGACTTTTCAAAGCTAGCGCTAGCGCTAGCGACTCATCACTTACATTGCCTACTGCCTCCACCTTTGCCGCCGCTAACGCTACTAAATGCAAAGGTGTACAGGTTAAAAAGAAGTATAAGCCCATAGCGCTTAAAATCAAACCTGTCACCAGCACAGTCTCCGAGGACTTTTGAATCAAACAAAATATCATTGGCAACCCGCTTGCCAACATGCCAACATTGACCCCGAACCCACCACCATTTAAAACAACAGGTTGCTTTACTGAGGAGCGCCAGAAACAGTTTGTTAGCAATCACAATACTGGCTTTCTCACCACTCCCAAATTAAACGTCCTTACCGACCTCATGTCCAAACAGAATCAAGCATTCACCTGGGAGGACTCTGAGCAAGGTAGCTTCCATACCGACTTCTTCCCGCCTGTTGTCATACCGACCATCCCTCACGTACCCTGGACTGAACACAACCGACCCATACCACCTGGACTTGAAGCTGAAGTCTGCCAGATCATATGCAGCAAGATCAAAGCTGGCGTCTACGAGCCTTCCAACAGTGCTTACCGCTCCCGCTAGTTCTGTGTCCTCATGAAAAATGGTAACCTTTGTATTGTTCACAGTCTTGAGCCGCTAAATAGGGTCACTATACGACACTCTAGCGTCCCACCCTTTCTCGACCACATTGCCGAGTCCTTTGCTGGGCGGATCTGTGGCGCCACCCTTGACCTTTATGTTGGCTACGATGAGCAACTCATCCATCCCTCTTCATGTGACCTCACCACTTTTCAGACACCCTTTGGCGCCTTGCAACTAGTCATCTTGCCAATGGGTTGGACCAATTCAGTACCGATTTTCCATGACAACGTTAACTATATTCTTCAACCTGAGATCCCTGAGTACGTACAAAGTTTCATTGACGACGTAGGCACTAAGGGTCCCAAAGATTGGCGACTCATAGATGGCCTCCCAGCAACTCACCCTAACAACCCTGGCATCTGCTTAGCACTCTGGGACTTTTTCCAGCTACTTAATCAAATCCTCCAGCGCATGAAGTACAGTGGCGGTACGTTTTCTGGACACAAGCTAGTACTCTGTGCCCCATGCTTCAAGATCCTAGGCCACGTCTGCATGCCTAGCAGTCACGTTCCCAATGAGTCGTGCTTAGCCCTGTTGAATGTTTGCCACGATCTTTCAGAGGTATGCGCCTTCTTAGAGACTGTTGGCGTTCTCCGCATCTTCATCAAGAACTTTGCCCACCAAGCCCACCATTTTACCCGCCTCACACACGCTAATGCCCTCTTTGAATTTGGACCAGAGCAAGTTGCCACCCAGCGAGACTTAGTGAAGGTGCTACATGAAGCCCAGCCCCTTGTTCCCATTGACTAACAGTCACCAGACCCTGTCATACTGGCGGTTGACACCTCGTGCATTGCCGTTGATAAGACTTGGGCAGGGCTCAGTGCACCAGCGCTATTTTTAGCGATTTATGTTTTATAGCTAGCAGGGATCGAACTCAGGCTACAGGACATGACGCGGAGTATCACAAGGCTTAGCGACCACATGACTTGGTAATCACCTGCTATTCACCTGACCTCAGCACCGGCCCCCTTCAGGCCCCCGATAGAAATGCAGTACTTCTCAAAAGCTCCGGACAGGCCCCCCCTTGATGGTTTCAGACCATAGCGATGCTTGTAGTTGATCTGACGCTTGCAGTTGATCCGACGCTTAGTGACCTATGCAAGACAGGCCCCCTTGATGGTTTCAGACCGTAGCAACGCTTGCAGTTGATCCGACGCTTAGCGACCTATGCAAGACAGGCCCCCTTGATGGTTTCAAACCTTAGCAACTTTTCACGTTCCATTATAATTTGTCTCCATTTTGTGATTGATTGAATTAGCGACTTTTTAGTTTAATTGCCATGGTGGCCTAGCGCCTATAAAAACTGTACATATTTTATCTTAGCATCATCGAATCATACGCCCCACAGTTCAGATTTCATTTCAGCGCATTCTAAGTCCTCAGAGTCGTTATCTTGCCAGCAGCAACTATTGACTTTTGTATTACAGTGCTATAAGGGCACATTATTGACTTTTGTATTACGGTGCTATAAGGGCACATTATTGCCAACGTTTACGTCACTAAAAGCTCTTACCAACTTCTAGCACACTAGCGCCTTGCAGGCTTTTGGCTTAGATCGCTAAGCAGCCAGTTTATTTCGTTAAAGTTCAAATCCCACTAAACAAACTAGGCTTCTGGGACCCTGCCCAGGACTCTCTCAAAACACTAGCAACCGCCCAACGCTACTCATACTAGAGGCGCTAAGTTTACCGTCTACCAGGACAGTGCCTAGCAACTTTCGGGCGTCATCACCGTTGGCTTCTTCTTGTGCCAGTGCCTTAGCAACAATTAGAAACAGAGGCACTACAACCGCTTTGGGTCAATTACGCTAAACAACAGGGAATCACACTACAGCCAGGCCAAATTAGAACTCTATGGTCTCTTTAAAGCTTTTCAGACGCTAAGGATGTATCTTATTGGTGTACGGAACCTCATTGTGGAAGTAGACGCTAGGTACATCAAAGATATGCTACAGAACCCTGACATACAGCCCTCCGCCAGCATGAATTGCTGGATAGTCACTATCCTCATATTCTATTTTGAGCTAGTACACGTCAAAGGCACCTTCCATGGACCTGATGGACTTTCCTGACGACCCTTACAGCCTACCGACCCTCTTCTCAACCGAAGCAACAATGACATCTTTAGCAACTGGATAGACCGACTCCATGGATTCATGCACCTTATACAGCTCCCTATCTGTCTCCTCCGTAGCGACCAACCCGCTAACACTTATCTGCACCCAATCATTCCTTACCAACCAACTCCCTTTACCGCCCCTCTCACGTTCTTTACTGCCAACATTACCGACAAGTCACCAACCATCAAAAGAATTGAAAAACCCAAGCCCCTTAGAGAAAACAGCACCGACCTCGCTTATGACTCAGTACCCAGGAGCGCTAAGGCTCAAGCAGACAACGCGCTGATAAGACCTGGGCTGGGCTCAGCGCAACAAAGCTATAATTAGCGACTTTTGTTGATAGCAGTTTGGCGGCTCACTCAGGCGACCAGGCGCAACGCAAATGACACATGACTAGGCGACTACGGGAGGTTTAGCGCACGGGACTTCCAGACCACGGGACTCGCTCACCTGACTGTTAACGCACGGACCACACACATGACCTCGGGCTTGATAACAGGTCACCGATCAAAGATAGCCGGCACCTTATAAGATTACGCGTTTAACGACTTGCCGACGGCTATCAGCAGGGCGCCACTTCTTCAGCCCCGGTGCCTAGCGATTAGCGACGCTTACCTTTACCGACGCTTAGCGACCTTGGCGACGCCAGCCCCCTTGATTGTTTCAGACCAGGATAGTCACCGTTTATTTGACTGCTTTCAGTGCTCACTTGGTGACTTAGCGCTTGCCGACTGATAGACGCCGTGGGTTAGCTATTTCACATTCTATTCTTCTTGTCATAATCCATTCCCCATTTTGTTACTTAGCGACTTATAGTTTAATTAACACGGCGACTTAGCGCCTATAAATATTGTACATATTTTGTCTTAGGAGCATTGAATTCCATCCCCACAGTTCAGATCTCAACTTGCGCACACTAAGTTCCTCGAAGTCGCCAAGGGACCTACTGTTTTTACCGACTACGCTAAGCTTGCCGCTTCCTTGCCAGTCTTGCCGACTGTCTCGGTGCTGTACAAAGCACACTCCGACTACGTTACGTTGCCAAGTCCTTGCCAACTATTGGCACCCTAGCGCCTCGCAGGCGACACGGCTTAGATTGCTAAGCACCTTTCTTCCAATTATTAAGTTTTCCTTAACAAACTAAGTCTCTGGGACCCTGCCCAGACTCCCTCACAACTAGCGACCGCCCAATGCATTACCTTTCACAGTAGCTAGGTACTGTTTACCCTTGACAGTACTTAGCGACTTTTGGGCGTCATCAGCGCGCCTAGACACCATAAAAGACTGGTTGAACTCGCTTAAGCAACCTGATCATCTTAGCGACGACGAGTATGCCATGTTCATCTGTTATGCTACCAACTTCTTCATTAGCGACAACCAACTCTGGCGATGCAACAAAGATGGTGCACACAAACTTGTGGTGCAGCCTAGCAACTGACTTCGGATCTTACGAGCCATGCATGACAACTTAGGCCACAGAGGACTATATGCTACACGTGCCATACTACTGGAATGTTTCTGGTGGCCTCACGTGTGAGCTGACATTGCTTGGTATGTAAAGACTTGCCACCTATGCCAGATCCAGCAAACTTGCCAGTTGCTCATCCTGCCAACGGTCGCTATGCCAGCGCCTCTCTTCAGCAAGATCTATATTGACACAATGCACATGCCTAAGTCAGGTCGCTACAAGTACATAATCCAAGGACGCTGCTCGCTAGTGCACTGGCCTGAATTTAGAATGCTCCAATGGGAAAACACAGACGCTATAGCTAAGTGGTTGTTTGAAGACGTCATCTGCTGGTGGGGTGCGCTAAGAGAAATAGTTACCAACATAATGGTGCCCCCATCATCAAAGCGCTGACCTACCTCGCCAAGAAGTACAACATCCACCACATACGCATCTTGGGTTATAACAAACGTGCTAACGGTCTTGTGGAGCGCCCTCACTTTGACGTACCAAGCTCTCTTCAAGGCAGTAGACGGCAACAAGTCCAGATGGAGCAAGGCGACCTACTCTGTTTTCTGGTTGGAAAGAGTAACTATACATAAGCGCATGGGCTGCTCACCATACTATGCAGCGACTGGCACCCACCCCTTGCTGCCTGCCGACATCATCAAAGCGACATACTTGCAACCTGCACCCAACTCCCTATTGTCCACTACCAACCTCATCGCACGATGCACCATTGACTTACAACAACAAAATGAAGACTTAGCATGCTTACATGAAACAGTCTTTAGTGCCAGACAAAAAGCAGTGCTAAGGTTTGAAATGGACCACAGCGCTACCATCAGAGACTACAATTTTGGCCGTGGGTCGCTAGTACTCATGAGGAACTCCAAGATAGAGACCACCCACAACAAGAAAATGCACCCTCGCTACTTGGGGCCATTGGTAGTTATCTCTCGTAACCATGGAGGTGCTTATGTCCTTTGTGAACTAGATGGGTCGGTACTGCACAGATCAGTTGCCGCCTTCTGACTACTCCTTTACCTTGTACGTGACCAAATATCCTTACCGCTCAAGGCAATAGACATTGATACCACCAAGCTCAGAGAACTTGAAGAAACCAACCTGTTGGATGACAACGACTTGCCGCCTGAAGAAGAAGAAGACTAAAATACAGTTTACTTTCCTTACCGACTCTCTTTCTTGTTCCTTACTTATTTGTTTTTACTATACAGATGTTTCATTTTACTTTACCTCAAGACGCAGCGCTAGCAACTTTGATTGCCACCTGGTGCCTTGTGCAACTCCTTACAAGGGTTTTTTGCCATGATGATTTACTGAGTGTTTCCTTAAGAACTCAAGTTGCTAAAAACACCACTTTTGCTAAGTCTTTTCTTTTACAAGTCCTTCAAAGCCCACGTTTCCTTACTATACACACAGACTTTCTTACTACTGTTTCTTACTGCACACAAATTGCAAGTCCCACAATGTTTATATTACATTTTGTTTTTAACTACTATGCGTCCATCTATGTGCTACAATACTAAAAAGTTCAAGATTTTCAGGTGCTAGTGACTAGACCTGGTCACGGTCAGCAGGGAAGGAGAAGGGCAGGAGAGGAAAAAGATCTTCAGCCTGGACATTGTTACGTTCTTGCCAGGCTAGCGCCTTCTCGCAATCCTGCTGGTACCACCTCAAGATAGCGACACTGCATCCCAGCGTCCTCTGCCTCATCCTCATCCCCGCTATCTCATTATTGACCGCCCTCATTTCCCATGCCATTACCAATTCCATCTCCGTTGCCCACTCCATGAACCATGCCAGCTCCTCTGGTAACCTCATACCGGTGATGGGGTAAAGGAGTTCTTCACTCAGCCAGTCAAAGTCGCCACCCGTCACACGAGAAGCAAGAAGGGGTGTCCAACGCAAATCCATCCTAGCGACTGGCGCAGGACGTTCAACCTGCTCATAGTCCTCATTGCCAGAGGACAAGTCGCGAGCGGTCGCCAGCTGAGCACAATGGTCAGTTAGCAACACCCAACGCCAGGAGAGGAGTCTTACCTCCTCCTCTTCTTCCTCTTCCTTCTTTTCCTCCTCTCCTCCCTCAACATTGTCTCCCAAGTTGCCAATGCTAGGAGGCCGGGTCTCAGCCAGATGGAAAGTGATCTCCTCCAAGTTGCTAGCAACTGGAGGAGAGGGGGTGTGTCTAACAGAGCAAGATCAGTTACTGACTTTGGAAGCGACTAAGTACTACTTACCAAGTGCCACTAGGCCCAGCGACAGAGGACTGAGAGAGGAACTGAACATAGAGGTGCTTGGCCTCCCTAGGAGCGCCCAGAGGAGAGCCAGCCCTCTTGCCGACTCGACACACCTCACCCGACTCTCCTCCCACCTCTACCAACTTCTCTCGTTCTACCGCCTTCCCCTTTTCCTTGTCCTTCCCTCCCCTCTTCAGAGGCCAGCTGCCAGTTGGCTTGGCAGTTTCTCGCAGAGGAGGTGGCAAGGGCCCATTGCCTTGGTGAGTCAGAAGCGCCAGACTCCACCAGCACCCGCTTGCCCAGCACAAACTCCCCTGCCCTCCTAACTCATACCGACCGCTCAAAGGTGCGCTTAACAATAGGATCTTCTTTGCTGCGCTCTCGAGACTTGAAGTCATTGTAAGTACATGCCCACTTGAGGGCGTCGCAGCAGTAGCAAGGGAGGACGCCAGTTGGGAACCAACATGCTTCTGGGTCGTTGTCTGCCCAGCATTTGTCACACTAAGTACAAGCAAGTTAGAACGGTTGCTAATAGTACTAGGATCACTTACCACGCCCTTGGACTCCTTATATGCTTGGCGCTGGCCAGGCACCACTGTCTTCTTACCTTTAGCCCCCTCCATCACCACTCCAGCCACCATCCCAGTATCCAAGACTACCTCCAAGCGATGCGTTGCCAACAAATCCCTCAACTCTGCATCCATAAAGACTGTTTGGGTAGGCGCTTGCAATGTCAATCAGTCACTAACATCTAGGTACAAAAAGAAAGCACTATGCACCTTGTACATTGGCGCCACTCTCATGGACTTACAGGACTAAGCCAAATGATCAGCGACAAACAATAAGCAACAGTTGGCAAAAGACGTACCTTACACAGAGAAGACCCTGTTGAGCCCTGCCTAGGAGCCGCTAGCGCAAGGCTCTCATCGCCAGCGGCCACTCGTTGCGTGTGACAGGCACAGTGCTGCTCCCAATGCATCTTGGCCAAGTTATCCTTGGCAGAGGGGCTAGGCGCCATAGTAGGAGGCACCAACAAAGACGACATAGACACCACTGGGGCGCTACCGCCAGGACCACCCAAGGACACGCCCACCCAACCCAGTGCCGACCCCATCGCCAAGCCTGCCTCTTGAATCTCCTCCTGCCACCTCCACTCTCTCTCCTCTTCCGCCTGCTGCCAAGCCTCCACCAGCACCGCCTCTTGGGTGGCACGCTGTTGCGCCAAAATTGGCTCCACAATGAGTACTTCTTTGCTATCGAGAGAAAGCTCAGCCCATTGCTAATGAAAGAAATGAAAATAAGCGGCTTACTCTTGGTGACCTATAGGACTTACTGGACAGGAAGGACCTCCACTCAGAATCTCAGCCCCAGCTCATCATCAATGGAGGGGACGGCAGGGGGTGGAGGTTGCTAAATGGTCAGCAACAAAACAAAGTACAGTTGCTAACAACACGTACCAGCAGAGTCTTGTATGGCGCTAACCACTCAGTGCCCTCGTGCTCGGTTGCCCAAGCAACACACCATGCCCGCAACGGACGACCTGTGAACCTCCCACCGCTCCAGCAGCCTCAGCATCCCCACCACCAAGTCTTGGGAGGCACCAGCACCTTTGCCAAAGTGGCACGCCAAGAATGCGGAAGCCTTGATGATGAACGTTAGTGCACAAGCGCTAGCGTCGGCAGCGGCAATCACAGAAGACATTTGTAACAAGTTAAAGTTGGAAGGAGTGAGAATTGAAATTGGCTGCTCACAGGGGATTTCAATGGAGTTCCAATCACAGTTGCCAGACCTTTTGAATAGGTGGTTATGCGCACGGACCACGTAACAACACATGATATCAAGGTTGACTGAGGACAGTCAATTTTTCAGTTGGGGAGAGATGATAAGACTCTGGCTGAGCTCAGCGCCCCAGCGCTATTTTAGCAACTTATATTTTGCAGCTAGTAGGGATTGAACTCAGGCTACAGGACACGACACGCAGGATCACAGGATTTAGCAACCACATGACTTGGTGATCACCTGCCACTCACCTGACTCCAGCCCGGCCCCCTTCAGGTCCCCAATCAGTGATAACCAATGCCAGAGCCTTTAGCGATGCCTATCAAAACCCAGTGCTTCTCAAAGATCCGATGTCAGATCACTTTAGCGACACTTAGCGACTTATGCGAGACAGGCCCACATGATGGTTTCAGATATTAGCAATGCTTACAGTTGATCCAATGCTTAGCAACTTATGCAAGACAGGTCCACATAAGGATTTCAGGCCTTAGCAACGGCCTCCATGCATTTGGCCTCTTTCACCACTGGAATGATGAGTTACCACTTGCTGACTTGACAGATGCTGTTGCTTAGCGACTTTCACGTTCCATCGTACTTGTCTTCATTTTTCTTGATTAATTAATTAGCAACTTTTTTTAGTTTAATTACCATGGCGACTTAGCACCTATAAATACTGTACATATTTTGTCTTAGCCATCATCAAATCATACGCCCCACAGTTCAGATCTCATTTCAGCGCATTCTAAGTCCTCAGAAGTCGCTAAGTGATACAGTCTTGCCGACTTCACCTCACCAACTTTGTCTACCAACTTTTGTTTTACGGTGTCCTATGGGCACATTGTTGCCAATGTTCACGTTGCTAGAGTCTTTGCCAACTTCTAGCACTCTAGCGCCTTGCAGGCTTTCGGCTTAGATTGCTAAGCAACCAGTTTATTTTTCTAAGTTCAAATCCCACTAAAAAGACTAGGCTTCTGAAACCCTGCCCAGGACTCTCTCAAACACTAGCAACCACCCAACGCTACTCATTTGTGAGGCACTAAGTTTACCATCTACCAAGACAGTGCTTGGCAACTTTTGGGCATCATCATTGTATACGTCGACCTTGACGTACTCATTATCCAACAACTCTTCAGGTTCAGAGGCATTCCCAGCCTCTGGCACATTGTTGTTGAGGTTCTCCACCTCATCATCCTGAATGTCAGGTTTGTTACCTGAGTCTACCCCTTCTTCATCAGGGATAGCTGTGTGTGCCACATGTACATATGCACACAACTTGGCTATTGGCCTTCCACTACTACCTGGGCATTTGTTAGCGTAATGTCCAGGATGTCCACACTTAAAGCACATGTTTGTCGCAAAGGGGCAATCTGCTTCTACTCTCGGAGGCCCATTTGACATCTTGACAACATCAGCTGCCTGCTTCATACAATCACCACCTTGGGGTGGCCCTTGCTGAGGGTCATGCACCGGTTGGTCCCATCTATCTGACAAGCAATCACTCCAGAAGTGTCGCTCCTGGCCTGGTGCTGATCTAACCACAAATCAAGGGTTTGTATTTCCAATCCCCAGAAGGTGCCTACCTTCTGAAGTTCTTGTCTTTTTGTTATGCACGTCTTTGAGCGGTGCAGCTCAAAGTGTTTTGCAATTTTGTGGGCTTGCTCGTAGCGTAATGCATGCGCTACAAATTCCTCCACTGTATTGACTTTGAGCAAGAGCCCGTTGTTGCAGATGAGAAATTCTCTCATTGCATTGGGTATCCTGTGCAGGAATGTCTCTATCATTACCCAGTTGTCTGGGTAAATCAACATGTTCTGCACATGGTCTATCAAGGTGTCATAGAAACCTTGAACTCCAAGCTTCTCTGTATAGGAGGTTGCAATGAACGCCTCCCTTGCATCCTGAATAGTGGATGCACTCACAAAACAATTGTATAGTTCAAGAATCACATCCTTGAACATCCATTGCTGTCTTGCACAATTGTAGTGCAAGACATGATGTCGGAACCAATTCTTGGCTGGTCCTTCCAAGAACTCAGGGAGAACAAAGACTTGTTCTTGATCCAGACAATCACCACCATACTGACAAGCTGCCAGATGGTTGCAAACATCCATCATCCAGTTTTCCAAGTCGCTGAACTTGGATTCACTCCAATACGGGTGAATATGTTTTGATTCTGCTTTCCATGGTTTGATTCCCTCTGGTAGGCATAAAGCTATGCCTACAGCATTGTCAATAATGCTACTGAGGTGCTGATGCATATTCTCATTATACACCTTCATTACGTTAGTCAGACCAGGCATTTTATTTTTGCCTTCAGCAGGAGGTACCACGGAAAACGCTTGTACAGGTTGCTGACCTGTATAATGTCTCCCTGTATCATTCCATTGAAGTGGAGCGTCTTGTTCACCTCGGTCCTCTGATCCCTGTCAATCAGGAATCCGACTCAATGGTGCAGTAGGAGGGTTACCACTCCCACTGTCTGGCTGACCTGTCCATTGGACATATTGCCTTTGCATTTTGTTGATGGGCATTATCCCATTGAATACTGATACGGCAGCCCGCCGTGACAGAAAGACATAAGAAAGATATTATGTTTAACTAGGTACAAAGGAAAAACATTAAAACATGCATAAAACTGCTGAAACCTGTAAGCAAGCATGTTCCACAGCCAAAACCTGTGGGATGTATGTACCATAGTATTCCGCGCTTCCCGACGATCCTAAAACTGGTCCAAACATCTAAATCGGAGCACAGATGGTTGATATATAGGCCTATCTTTGAAAGTCAACGATTTGTTGATGAGAAATGATAGCCAAGGGCTTCCATCAATCAATCAGTGAAGAAACAGAGTTAGGTATTGATAGGAATGATAACCAAGGAGTGGCTGTGCTGATTTAATCACAGAATGATCCGGAGCTGAAAATAGCTTGCGGCACTCAGCGGCCATCATTTGATAATATCACGGAGTGATCCAGTCAGATCATCAGATTGCTTCAATAAGATCAGTCAGATCTCAGATCAAGATTAGATTAGACTAAAGATAGGCTATCTAATCTCGGATCACGATCTGCGATCAGCGCATCAATTCCATCAAACCTTTGTGACTTTCCTTCCCGGAGCCCTACAGCCCTCAATAATAATGCTATCCCGCCCCCCTGGGTACCTCCGGACTCCCCGGAACCACGCAGACACAACGGAAGGATCCTTAGCGGGTCTCGGATGACAGAAACGTGGAACCGGAGGCCGGAACTAGCCTGAAACCGGCTGCCGGAACAAAAACTTCTCAATTCAGTAAAATTTATTGAATTGAACCCCAGCAGGCTCAATCTTAACCCATACCCAGACCAATGAGACGCTTAGAGGCCCCAGATCACGCATGGTCTGTGCACAAGCAGGAGGATATAAATAGGAGAAGAAAAGAGTGACCCAGCTAAGGAAAACCTGTGCAGCTCGGGGTCCCCAGGGAGTGGACTACTTAGGCTAATCAGTAAAGTACTTCAGACCAGCTTTAATAAAGCTTATTGCCTACATTTGTGTGAATTAAGTTCACTAAAATCAAAGCTTGAACTTTGTTAATCTAGTAAATAAACCATTTGTGTGGCTCAGGGTCCCCAGGAAGTGTGACTACTTAGGCCTATCATTTAGTTGACTTTACTAGGGTCGCTTTTTGGTATCTTTTTAGAGACCATTTATATTGTGAACTACTTTGGTTCATTATAATAATAAACTAAAACTACAAAAACCATTACAACTTCATTACAAGTGTTATTTTCTGTGTCATAGCCCCACAAAACTCGCAAAAGTAAAGTTTAGTTGTCTACACTGATTAGAGTCCCTTTGATTAGTTCAACAAACCCTACATTTCACATCAATACAATACCCTGATTGTCAATCCAGGAGTGTTCCTGGCAATTCAGGTCTTGGTTGCGCATCCACTGATACGCTACCCTCTTGGCAAACTTCTTTGCCAGTGGAACTCTGTTATTCAGTGGAGGTTTCTCCACTGACTCACGCTTGACTTGCGGAGAAATCACTTCCTCTGCTTCCACATTGTGACTTTTTACCGCTGGGATGGTAGATACCGACTCAACTGTTGACAGGGGTCATCCTTGGTGACCTCTGAAGATCTGTTGGCACTGAGCTGCAGCAAATCTTGCTGTAAATTGTTCTTCCATCTTTCTCTGTTGCTGAGGAGCATATATGTTGCTTATTGCTTCCTCCAGATGTGGAGAAAGCATGGGCTGTGCCTTAACCAGAATATTTGGCACCAAGTTTGCACTGTTTGGCGTTGAGGCCGCTGAGCCTCAATTTGCTTTTCGGTATATATAAGCGTGCACCTCGAGCTCCAAGATTTGAATATATAAATTGATATATTTGATTGTATCTACCAGAGGTACAGATTCACCTTGGGCCTGTATTAATCATATGTGCTTAAGTACATACAGTCCTAGCCTTGCTTGCGTTGCATCCTTCATAATGGAAGGATACCTGTTCCAGAGCATCATGCACTGCACCTACAAGGTGGACTCAATGTGTCCACCTTCCTCATTGTTGGAAGTCTTGTCTTTTCAATGCACTGCAGGAGTT